>VXBO01006552.1:1343926-1370114 GCA_013400135.1 Rhinoptilus africanus | reverse complement strand
GGGTTCCGCGGTGCCCCCTCCCCCGTTCCCACCTCCCCCCGACAGGGGCTGGACTCCTGTTTTTCCCCCTTTAATAAGTAAATAAGTAGGAAGGGGAAAGGAAAAAGGGGCAGGAAAGGAGCCCTGGCTCCTCGCCCGGCAGCGCGGCCAGTAACCCGCCCATCTGGTTGCTTTTGGCTGCGGGATGTTTTATGTGTAAGCAGGCTATTGAAAATAAATAAATAGCATGTGAGCGGAATGCCTCCCCCCGCCCCTTCCAATAAAGCAGCCCAGGCTGTTTGCACATTAACTTTTTGAAGAGAGTACGAACTGCTTGGGAATGCTGTTTGGAGGTGTGTTAGGGTAGCCCGGTGTGTTTTAGTTACCGCAAAACAGAGCGGGGCTCTTCCCACAATAATCGGATGTAGAATCTAAATTAACTCCAGCGAGGTTTGAAGTTTCCTGCGAAAATGTCACTGCGTGCGTGTTTTTCCTCAACACGGCTTTCCTTTGCATCCATTTGAAAATACAGACAAATCCTGTTGTAGGCTTTAATTCTGAAGGCTGAACTTTATTCTTCATTTGCTTATTGCTGTTAACATGGGAATGTTTTGTCAAATAGGAGATAGCGCAACAAACTTTCTTTTTCCCCTTTTCTTCATGGGTGTTTCAAAGAATAGTTTAGTAACAACATACATTTTCAGAAAAACTCTGTTATGTTGCCACTGGTACAACTTCCCAGTCGTAGTGTCCAAATCTTGGATGATTTATTTTTCTGCCAAACATTGCAAGAAAGAGAAATTTGACCATTTCCAGTAAATTTCACTGTTCTGCTGAAGGTTTCACCCAGCAGCCAGCACATTAGAATTACATCAAGGTAGGCGTTGGGAAACAGATGTAAGGAAACAGATGGACCAGTTAAAAGTTTTTGTTAAACTTCCTGTACAAAAATGTGTCCAAACTCTTACATGCAAAAGTCTATTGTGAGAGTATTTTGCCTGGGAGGGGGCTGTGGTGCCTGTGTTCCCTCGGCAGAACGCTAATGGGCAGTAATTAGGCTGGATTTTTAGTCTTATCTAAAAGAAAAAAGTCATCCTTGAATTCTTTTCAAAGTGAAACTAACATTTTCAGTCGGGAGCAATAAGAGACGGTTATCTGAAGATGTAAGTTATGGTGATGCTACCTCAATATTGCCAAGTAAATTCTAGTTATTGCCACTTTAAGAGCACCACACTTGTGATGAAACACCGGTAGCAGCGCCTCCGGAAGGTTTGGCAGAAGAGCAATCCCACCATGCTTCCAGCCCTGTTGAAAATGTTGGGAGAAAATATGCTGGACAACAAACCATGGGGGCAAGTAGGTTTCTGGGTAGCGAGGGTTCTTGGGGGTGCATTCTTTAGTCTGCTGCACCAGGTGTGGCCTGAATGTTTAATAGGTTGCAAAGTTTGGGAGGACACATCCAGCTCTGATCAGGGCAGGAGAATGACTTTCGTTGGTTCCAGTTCAGAGGGATTGTCCCTCAGGCAAGTAGTCCCAAAATCTTCGTGGATTTTGGCGTGCCAGCCAACTACAAGCCATTTAAGTCTTTGACAGCTGCTAGAGATTAGAGTTGAAGGGGATCCCTGTTTTGCACGCGCAGGGGCTACAAATCCGTTTTAGTGCTAAGGAATCAATAGTGCATTCAGATCCCCAGCGAGCTGCACAAAAGCAGCTGTGAGAAGTTACTTGCCTGTTTGCTTCCTTTTTTTTCCCCCGCCCATGGCAGCTTGCGAGGGCTCAGATCCTGCCCTCTTCATCCCTGCTGTTGTCCCTGCAGGCTTCAGAGGGGCTGTCGGCTGGCCACAGGGGAGGGCACCGCTAGCAAATCACCGTGGCACCTTTGGGTGGACTGATACGGTGAACGTGGTTTGATGTAGAAAACTGAAGAAAAGTTTTTTCCTGAAAGTCACAGAGTGTTAGAAGAGATGAAATATATGCATAATACAATACTCGGTATGGAACTCAGACAATGGTCCTGCGTTTTGTTTTGTTTTGTTTTTTTCTTAAGATTTACTTTAAATGAAACATTTTACTCTTGGAAAGGGAAATATATACTGAAGTACTGACACAGACCAAGGTCCTCGTGGCACTTTCCCATTGGGTTAAGTGCAAGACTGAGGCCTAACCGTAAAACTCAAAGCCCTCCTTGACTAGACAAATGTAGACTCATACCAGTTGGATTAGAGTGCCTATAAAGAGAGGAAGAATTGGATTTTCATGCCGCATTGGAACTTTATTTAGTAGCAATGCTCTCTCGTTAAGGTTTGCCATCAGCTGTGGGTGAGTGGGTGTTGAAGTATTTTGGACAGGAGGATGAGGGCTTTAATCATCTCCCATAAATATGAGCGGTAGATGGGCAGCAGAGCAGGTCTTAGCTGCCTGTGGACATGCACCAGGCAATCCTTTGCTCCTTCTCCTCCTTGGTTCCAGCTTTTCAGTCATTTAGATAAATTTTGTAAAGCTGGTTTGTTATTTCTCATTGTTAGCAAATGTGAACAAACAGCGATCGCAAGAGGGGCTTGGGAAGACAGTATAGACAGTACAAATATATGGAAAAGGAGGAGTGCATACTGTCCTTGTTCGTCTTCCTTCCTCTTCTGTGATTTTCCCATGCCCGGCAGGACTTGATTAACTACTCTCTCGCCCTTCACTGTCTGGAGTTCAGTGCTTTTGGGGGTTATCCAACATCGTGTGCAAAGCTATCACTTCTGCTTTCTGATCTACAGCTTATCAAAGGGCAGCAGAGCTGTGTACTTTTTTCAGTTTGGTTTTTTTTTTTCCTTTTCGGATTTGTTCTTAGGCAGTTCAGTACCAGCCACAGCACTGGGAAACAGCCAAGTCCTCAAGTGGAAGCGTGATCGGCATATTGGGAAGGTAGCACTTAAAAGCAGACCTAGTTAGCTGGCATAAGATTTTTGTTGTTTCTTGAATAGCTATGCCTTGTCGAGAACGAAACTTGCAATAAAGGCACATCTGCCAGTGTTCCTAGGAAGAGGTCAGTTGGTTCCGCACGGAGTCTGTGGAGCACAGCAGAGGGTCTGTGGAGGGGAAGGGCAAGCTGCAAAGGGAAGGTCTCGGGAACCTCCTGCCCTGATGGTCAGGGTGCTCCGCGGGGCCAGTTGAAGACTGGGATCAGATCCCTGTGCTGACCTGCAGTGCCAAGTACGTAATCCATGGGCTTGTTTACTCTGGGGTGGGTGGGAGTTCCTCTTGTCGTATGTGTTTTACAGAAACAGAACACAAATTGTCAGGCTTGCATTTCATCCTATTATAGACCAAAGTTTTTCCAAGCGCATGAAAACGTACTTCAACAGCACAGGAAAACCATTTCCTACCCAGCTTCCCCCCATGAGATGAAAGCAGTCCTTGGTAGGATCCTGTTGTTTGTTGACCTTGGCAGTTGGTGAAATGACTATCGTAGGTCAGAAGTGAGCATGTTTCTCAGACTGCTCTTTTTCATCTCTCTTGGCTTTATGGGATTTCCTGCTCATTGACAAGGAAATGGCAGCTTTGCCTGTGTCTGCGCAGAGGAATAGTAATTGCCTTAATGAGGCAACCTTATCTTAATCCTGAAATTAAATGGAAAACTAATATTTATTTCAGCAGCTCTAAGTGTTGGTAAAAGAACAAATTTGTTATCAGCACAGCAAGTTTATGACTTGTCTCAGAAGAGAAGTTATTCCAGTAGTGCTCTTTGGTAGTAGCTATTTGTGAGCCTTACTGAGGGTGCAGTTCTGGAGCAAGCACTTCTCTTCCTGAGGAGGTAGACATGGAGATACTCAGACATAGCTTTAAATTCTTATCCTGACTCAGTCCACTGTGAGCAGACAAGCCCTCACGGTAGTAATTGTTAATGAAGAAAAAAATGAAGTTGTTTTTTCTTCTCTAGCTTCTCTTCCTTTCAAAAGTAGAAGAATTTTGACATCATTGCACTTTACAGGAGGGCATCTCAAAGTATTTACAGGCACAGTGAGCTACTCACAACATACCTGTTAGCTGGTCATTTCAGTTACTGGTGCACTTTAGAAGAGTTGAAAGCTGAGATACTGAGCTGAGATGTCAAGTTCCCATTTGATGTGAAGTCCTAAATGACTTGTCCACAGACACCAAGCAAGTTCTGGGCAGAGATCCTCATCTTGCTTATTTTTCCAAGGATTAAATTGATTGAGGACTTCAAGGCTGAACCCTTGTAATACTGCACTGGGAACTGTATTCCCTTTTTTCCCCTTCTTTATGCTTTTGTAAATTATGGAAGAGTTATAAGTACAAAGGGAACTCTGTTTTCAGTTGCTGCTAAATTTACATCCAAAACTTTTCAGTTTTTGTGGATTTTGGGCATGGGAAACTCTTTACTCATCCTATCAGCGCTGTCGGATCGGGCTACAATTGTAGCAGCTCCAGAATTTGGGTTAATTAAGTAGGGAATTTTCCCCAGACTTTGGGCTGATTGAGTGGATATTTTAGATACTTAGTCAAAGGCATAAAAAGCCCGTGTTTTCAGGCAGAATGGGTAGCTACAAATTTGGCTGCTGCCAATGGGAGCTGTATGAGCTCTTTTTAAAAAAATTGGTCCTTGTGTGTCTTGAGCTGAAATACCAAAAGTAATAGCTGGAACTGTAGGTCTCAGCACCCAAAACCGTTCTGATTTGTGCTGTCGGTGAGGGTCCAAGTGTAAGCCTGTGGAATGAATCACTATAGAGGGAAAAAAATTTAAATTTAACAGGTTTGTAAAATATAAAATATATTTCCATGCTCATGGGTGCTGCCGTATACTCCGTGATCTGCCAGAGCCTTAGCAATTGCTGCCAGTTGGCCCAGACCGAGCTCCTCAGCTGCAGTGGTAACTACATGCAGAGGAGGCTGCAATCTGAGCCTTCGCTATGGGGCATGGCCGAGAGCAGAGATCTTGTGAGGACACGGAGGACCGGCCACACTACAGGAACCACACGTGAACCGCAGGACGACGTGTGTGTGAAAATAAAGGCCTAATGCTCAACAGGTCCCAGGTCGGTGCCTCGCCTCTTCTCACTCTGAGGCTGCTTCAAGGGTGACCAGGAATTCTCCTCACTTAGCTACCAGGGTACGTGACCTTTTCTGTCAGGCATGCTGGCTGAGATGCCTTCATGCACTGGTGTTTGGTAGCCACTAATCACCTGTTCGCAGTGTTAATCATCAGCTTCCTCATCTGCCACGAGGAGGATGAGAGCTGGCTCCCAGGAGGTTAGCGTGGGCAGAGTGGCAGAGCTCCGTGGGCTGGCTGGGTTTGCGTAGAGTTGTCTTCTCAGATGACCACCCTGATACCTCCCCTAGATGAAAAGCTCACGGGAGATCTCATTTCCTCCTCAGCCCCCTGTGCTAAGCCCCACTGACAACTGATTCCACTCCGCTGGATCTCAGCCACCCCTTGGATCAGTTGTCCTTCCTTCCTAGATCCTGTTCCTCAGCTTTTTTACTGCTACTGGGTAATACTGCCTCGTCCTTAGGTGGTGTTTTCTATTACAGATTTCAGAACGCTTTCCAGTCCATTTTATAATACTTGTTGATTTAAATGTGAAGACTGAGCACAAGGAGGTGGGACAGCACCTAAGACACAGACAGGAGGAAACCAAAGAGTTCCCAGTTCCTCACTGGTGTTTGAGCCTTATCAGTCCCGCGTATTAGAAGCAGAAAAGGTGTGGACATTTGTATCTTTCTTTATATGTTTTTAGCTACCTAAAGTTGTCCTTTACTCATTTTGGATGGTGATGCTTTTTGAGATTTTAAAAAAGGAGGAAACAGTAACATTGCTGAAAAATACTTCTGAAACAGTGCCGGGTTTGGATTTATTTTTCATTTTAGTTTATTGTTTTAAAACATAATGATGATGATTTTAAAAAAAATGGACTGCACTTAATGCTCTGCGTCAATCGGTGATGGATTTTAAAAAAATACTTCAGCAAACAGCCAGCTTCCAGAACTTGTTTCTGCCCATGCTATTCAAATTGTAGCAGTGGCTAGAATAATATTTCTGATCCGCAGCAATGCCCCAAACAGCTGCCATTCAGTCCCATCTAGAGAAGTCATTTCTGAAGTGTCCATTCATTGCCTTCTCTAGTTGAGGTAAGGCAAATTCCAATGTGGGTTTTCCACTGGGAATTGTGACAACACAGTAGAGGGATTTTCATTTGAGTAGCTCTGAGCAGGTCTGGTGCTAGGCATAGGAAAAAAGAGAGGAGGTAGTTTGGTGATGATGAAATGTCTCTAGTTACATGCAGTGGTGGCACTGGTCTGCTTTGCCCCCAGCAGATCCCAGAGAGGGAGGCTGGCTGCTGCTGCCCCCCCCGAGACAGCAGCCAGGGCAGAGGTGTGTGTCGGGGAAGAGGCAGCTCGGTTTTATCTGTGCCCCTGAGGTCGACAGAATGCAGTTTTGCCAATGCTGATGAAAAGCCATCAGTCAGGTCTGGTTTCAAGCCACACAAAGATATCAATATTAAAAAATATGTGCAAAACTGAAGAAGGAAGAGAAATAAAATATGGGTACAAACCATCAGCAGGGATGGTAGTCAGACAGTGAGAGTTTATTTTATGCCCCCAGAAGCAAATCGAGCCATTTATATCCCTTCTTAGGTGGACTCTACAACCCCTAGACCGTCAAGTGTATTTTGGGGCAAATGTAAAATTACAGTGGGGTTGCAGAGTGTGTTACTTCCTACAACGTTGTACGATAGAAATGGTTCAGTAGGAACTAGGTAGGATGGTCACTGTGAATGTCAAGGTGATGCATGGTGTGAAGATGGACCGCTTTCTGTCTCTGGCCAGAATCACATGGGTTACAGTGCTGCGTGTCCTCTCTTTTGGGTTTAGGTTTTTTCCCCCTGTTTTGGTGTGTGTATTACGATATGTGAATCAATTTAACCTTGCCTGTTTGCAGTCCACAGAGTGTTTTGGACTAACCGTCTGTACAGACAATGCAGTTACCTCTATCCGTCATGTGGAGGCTCGTTATTAGGAAATTTGATTTAGGACATGAGTTACTTACAGGCTTTTTAAAAGGTCACTGCATAGGAATTAATTTCTTCTGTCCCTGGCTTGGTTTTTGGCCACTTGGAAATAAAGTCTCTGTCAAAAGTGAAGATCTTATTTACCTTGGTGTTTTCTCACTGCTTTGAACAGTGTGATGATCAGTGTTAGTGGTGAAAAAAAGCTAGGGAGAAATGAGGACCTAGGTTGCTCCGAGGTTGTATGGAAGTCTAGGGTGTGCTGTCAGGTTGCATGCACATAAAATGAAAAAAAAATGTGTCTGTTTCGTGTTGACTAACTGTAAGTTGGATAATACTTTTCTATATAGTACTATAAAGTTGTGATAACACTTTGCAGATCAGGATATTAATACAGAATTCTTTGTCAATGATGGCTTTGTGAAAATTAAGTTTTATATGAAAAGATGTAAACAACAAAGGATGTGTTGCCTTTTTCTTCTCTGATTCCTGCTTTGGTTTCATATGAATTAGAGTGATGTTTTGTCAATCAGAATAGGGCTGTGATACAGCTGTCCTAAAGTTTGAAACTGTGAGTGTCGTGGTGTCTGTTCCCAAAGATCAGCCTCTATCCCTCACCCCTGACAAAGTCCTTTTTTATTAGTGGTGTGGGATGTCTTCACTCTGACCAACTGCCCAAACTGTCAGTAAATCCTCATAATGTAGGTGGGCAATCTTTGTTTCAGTGTTATTTAATCTTTTTAGTATTTTCTGGATCTGAATGTTTTAATGTGTTGCCCAGGAAAAGTCCAAGAAAGGTGCAGAGACCTTGAATGCTGGTTGGGCTTTTAAGCCTGGCCTATTACTGTAGAAAAAAATCATGGAGTTTATAGTCTAGAAATAATTCATGAAAAATAGAGATAGTCTCTAATGTTTATTGATTTAAGCTACATAGGTAATTTGCACAATTAGAATAACTGTGATAGACCGTGAAACTTGATGTTTCCACTGCGATCATATAATTTACATTTCCAGCTTAGACCATAACAGACAAGACTTAGAGGTGCACAGGGGCTCTTTTCCAGGCTTAAGAATTTTTCTTTAATTCTTGAAGCTTGAGCTCAGAAAATTAACTCTTGACTGGGGTTTGCAGCCCAAAGTTTTGTTGATGCACACTAAAATTATGATCATTTCGCTTGACCTTTTCTGCTGAAGGAGACAGGGCTTCTCCTTGCCTTCTGCCTGCGTGGCTGCAGAGCGAGAGCAGAGATCCAGATCCCAACTTCTGTTTGGTAGCCATCCGAACTAAGTAAAATAGCACTTGTCATGAGTGCAATTAGGTCTGAATGCCCAGGAAACTTCACAGGAGGGCAGCGTGTTGCTGGAGAGGATGGTGTGTTGAAGAAACAAACCACAGCAATGGGAGCTGGGCTCTGCTCTCCAGCTCAGCTTGCGGCAGTCGTATGCACTGGTGGTCTTCCTTCTCAAACTGGGAGCTGTGAAGCCAGTGACATGTGCTAGTGTCCGTGTCCGCATCCTCAGCAAACTGCAGCCTCTCCTGATGTATCCCAGATACTGATATAAGTCGGTATGCGTTGCTGTATGGATGCCAAAAGGCATAGCAGCTCATGGAAGAGTCATGATGCTGTAGCCCTAAGTTATGTCTGTCTGTGCCCCAGGTCTCAGTTTTTGCCGATACCGTAGGGAGCAAGATGCCTGAGGTGCTTACTCCTAGCCAGCGTTTGCCCATGAGGCCCTGGTAAGCCTCAGTGTGGCTTGTAGATCTCCCACCTCTACTGTCTAAGGGATGCACGGAGATTTCTGATGCTCGGGCGCCAAACCAGTGAAGTTCACCAAGGCAGCAGCGCCCTGAGTTAAAAATGGGGTGTGACTGTGAATAGTGAGGGACTTTTCTCCCAGTTGCTTTCCTCGTTTATAATCCCCAGAGATCAACTTACCTGAAGCATTTATGTCATAACAAGCAATAGAAAGTCACCCAGGCTGAAAACTAATCTCCTGTGGGCTTTTTTTTCCTCTCTTCTCCCCCAGATCCTGGATGAGTCAACAAAGAAATGACACTTTTATTGTGTGCTTATGAAACAGATTCAGGGGGATACAATCAAGTAGTTTGACACATGTAACCACTTAAAGTTGCTGTAAGCTGGTAGGACGTGATTTTTTAGATACTGTCTGTCTTTACAAGGAGAAAAAATACCCAAACAGTTCATTGCCAAGAAATTGGGCATGTGTAAATTATTCATATATAATGTGTTATAATTTATCGCATTGTTAATAATTCAAAACTGGCTGTGCATTTCCTTTTCTGTAAATTCATTCAATGTGTCTGAAGATTACTGGTTTGTTTCTTGGAGTTTTATAGATTTATTGCATTTCTGAAGGGAAGGAAGTGTTGGTTTTGGCACAGATGCTAAGTATATTCTTGTTCTGAAAATGTGAAGCAGTGCTCAGTGCACTGCTAATCTGGCCTCTTTTATGTTGATACGGGGAGGGTGTAGTGGTTTTTTTGTTCTACATGTTATACCACCGTGCATGGTTCTCCTCTTCCAATGAATTGTTCAAGTGATTGATAAAAAGAAGGAAAATACTACTATTAAAAATCCATGTGTGATTTAAAACAATTGCACTAATTGCAGAGTAGTTCCTGTGCTTAAATTCTTGAAATGAAAAGTTTTAGAAAGCTGGTCTGACTCTTATAAGAAGACACCAGATTCAATTTCTTGTGAAGAAGGTGCTATTGTTATTTCTTACTTGAATATTGCTGCTTTTGACGTATGGCAGAAATATATAAGGCCTGATGGTGAGACATGAAAGAGACTGTGTCTGTGCAAGGGAGTGAACAATAAAATGGACATCTAAGACTGTGGATAAAGCCAAGTTGTCAAGTGCTGGACAAGCACCAAGCAGAAATGAAAAATGGTCTATACTTTAGTTGGAGGAGAAAGTTGTAGAGCGTAGCAGAACATGAGCCAGCAGGAGAAGGCGGGAGATGTTAACTACAAAGCATTGCAGAAACTACATGACCATGACTCTTGGCTTTTAAAGCCTTTTGTTGGACAACAACATCACGTAACTGTGCTGTGTTATAAAGTGAAGGCGACTCTGAAGAGAGGAAGAAAGTTTTTGTTGGAAAAGTTTGGGGGAATTCACAGAGACCTGAAACTGAAAAAACAAGTATCTTGGACACTTATAGCAACACCTCTCTCTTAACTCCCTTCTGGCACAGCTCCTCCTGCTGATTTAATTTTCCCATCACTGCTGGAGGCAAGGGGGGGAAGAAGAGAAGGGCATATGTCAGCCAGACCCAGCAAGACAAACAGTTTGCTTCTGAAACATTTAACACACCTGGAAACTCTGTAGCTTAGTTTGAAATGCAAAATAAAAAAAATGTGTTGAAAAGTATTTAATATCAGTATTGGATCGCTTGCACCCTGTCTTTTTGAAAGGAGAAGAGGAGGGAAAAAGGAATATACCTTAATAGCGGTCATCCATGAATGATGAAAAAAACTTTGAGAACACAGAGGTAGGCCATTAGAAAGCATCCAAAAGCTAAGCATTATTTTCAATACATTTTAAAACATTAAGCAAAGGTTTGGGACTTTGCAGGTTTCTCTAGTTAGCAGGAGAAGCTGGACACAAAATTTGGTGTGTAGCTGTAGTGCATAGACCGATTATTAGTTTGGAAATGTCAGCAGAGGCTGAAGATGCACTCACCGATGCTTCCCTTGCTTTAGACAGCAGTTACCCCTGCTAACCTGCAAGCCTCTCCCAACTGCTTGAGTGCAAATTCAGCAAAATCTGTTAAAGTGTAAGAATAAAGGTAACAGGTTATCACCCGGGCCATGATCTGCAAGGGTTCGTGTTTTGTGTGATAATGAAATATTGTTATCCCTTCACCTTGCTACAGATGGAGCATGCCAGATCTGAAAGCTATAGACAAAGGATCTAAGTACAAATGAACCAAGTCAGGCCGTGGATTTTTGTGTTTGTACCTTTCAACCAGCCGTCTTTAAGGAATCAGTTTGTAGAGAAAACATCTCTCGTGCTCAGCCTACAGTGCATTTGGGGTTTCCTCAACCACAGAAGTAAAACATCGCAAGAAACATCCCCAGAAATGAACCCAACAAACAAAATAAAAAATATCGCAGTCCTTTGTTAAGTGAGTTCACTGTGGTGGAGGAATGCAGCTGCAGACAGCTGGCAAGTTAACCCTGTGGCTCTGGCTAACTCTTCCTTTAGCTTTTCGAGGCGAGCAGCCTCCTCGGGCCCTGCCTGCCTGTGGCATAGCAGATAACATCCTTACACCCTGGTGGTCCCTGGCTGGGAATGCTACTGTTTAGCATATCTGGCAACCTGTTTTTTCCCTGTAGGCTGCTTTCAGGGGATATATTCCAGCAGGGCAGAACCGGGCGCCAGTGTCTTTTCCTCAGCACAGAGGTGTCTGGTGGCACAGATCAGGTTTTTTTAACCCCCTAAGAATTGATATGCCCTCTGTATGTATGGACCCAGAGGTTCCTTTCTTTCAGTTTAATTTTCTTACTCTTTATGCAGTAAGTTCCACATAAGAGTGAGGGGAGATTGGAGGAAGAACAGACACAGTGCTGCTAATTAAATTAGCCATTTCTTAAAAACAAATAAATACCAGACAGTTCAGTCTCTGTCAAAAAAAAATACCAGAATGAAGCCCATTCTTTCTGGTTTAAGGGATTACTTGCATGCCCAGATGACAGTGTGGGGAAAACTTGTAAATATAGAGAGAATTACTTTGTCTTACTTTATGTATTTCTTCAATTCAGTCTTTGCACTTACGATTTTTTGCCTTTTTTTTTTTCTTTTAACATATGGGGTTTTGAGACTGCAATTAGGCATTAAAATTCTGCATTGGGAGGAGAGATAATTAACAGTCCACTCAAACCTTTGATTCCTAAGTGAGTTAAAAGACAGAAGTTTAAAGTTAGCGTAGAGGCTGTCTGGAGTGGGAAGGCAGTGTTGGTGATGGAGCTCAGTGGGAAGGAGGCCGTTTGGATTGGGAGTTTTGGGGTGACATCTGAAGGTTTTTCGTCCCCTTCAGAGCTTGTGGTGTTGCCTGAAATAGGATCCCATTTTCCCTGGTACCCCAGCACAGTCCATAGACCCTACCCTTCAGTAGGCTGTGTCTCCAAGCCGCTCCGTCTGGGTGCTTGGCCGGGCTGCTCACCTTCATGCTGATGCCTGTCCCTGATAGTCTCCTCCCATCTTTCCTATAGGCGCCCTTTAGGCAGTGGATTGATGTATGATATATGTTGAATGATGAATGTGGAATATGCGTGCTGAGTACTTGAATGTTTGCAAGAATGGGAGGGAGGTTTAGGGAAAATTATAAACCTTTTTCAAGGCAAGAAAAGTGACTGAACCCTTTATCACTTCTTTTCATTTCCAAAATGTCACAACCACTCCCTTAAGCTTGGGAAGGTTGCCGTCATTTGTAAGTTGCTTGAAGGCACTCTTTTAAAGAATAATTATTAACCTCTTTCTGTTTCAAAACCTGCTCTTATACAAAGCCTGTTTTGCTGGAGATGGAGTTACGCGACACCTTTGTTCAGCACGGCAAATTGAATTTTCCAGGAGGTATTTTCTGAGGGAGGTAAATTGCCAGAGGCTGCAGGAGGGCCCTCCGCTCCTTCGGTCCAGGCTGGAGCTGAACGGGCTTCAAACAAGGCAGTCGGAGCGGCGCTGGGGGATGGCTGCAAAGGCACTGTGCCGTGCAGGAGGGCTAGGTTCCACCCCTGGTTGCCAGCCTGTGGGGGAGAGAGCATCCATCATCCATGGGGTCTCTGCTTTCCTTTCTCTCCTCAGATCCCTGCAACAATGCCATTTTGGGGGTTGCTGAGCAGGGACCTAAGCGAGCCCTTGCTGCTGGGACAGGTTGCCCGCCCCTGGGCAAACTGGTGGAGAAATACCCTCATGGAAAGACCACCAGTAGAAACTCAGTTTTTGCTCATTTCTTTGTGGGAGACTTGATCCACATATCAACTCATTATTAAATGAGGGGTTAAATAGCCCTTTCTCTCCCTTGTGTGTGCATCACCTGCCGCGTGAGTTGCAGAAAGCCCAGGGTGACAGCACAAGAAACAGTGGGGACAGGCAAAAACTGCCATCAGGAATTTCTGAAGTATTCCTGTGGGCTTTCCTAAGGGATGGCTCACTTTCCCAGGGACTGCTGGAAACAAGCGAGCACTCTGTCACAGAATGTTCCCTCTCTAGGAAAACATTTGGTAGTAGTTTAAAAAAGAAAAATTTACAGAGCTTAAATAAAGCCAAAGATGAATTTGGTGAATGCTGATGCTGAACATACTTGGGAAGAATTTGAATTTCCAATGCTGCTTGGAGTTGCTAGCAATAGGTACAGGGCTTGGCAGTCTTAGTTGGGCTTTTTGCACCACCTTTTTTTAAAAATCAATTTCTTGCTACGTCACTTGTAAGCACACGGCTAAACACAGCTTTTGTGTTCAGTTCATCTGTATCGGCATGGTCATGGCACTCACAAAGACACCACAGATTTTAAATAATCATAAAATTAATGAAATCCTAATAATTATAAGTGCTTCAATTTAATTTAATTTTTAAAGTAAACAATTTTGCTGTTTTAATTTCTTTTCTGGCTTGTAATTACTCAAGGGTCATATGGCCTGGTTTACCTCTGCAGTCATAAGGAATTTTTTTTAAAAAAAATAATTAATGAAAACTGTTTTTTGTTAGAGGTTTAAAGAGAGTCTTTTAAGAAAATACAAAATACAGTGAAGTTTGTCATTCCATACAGTGGGAGTGACCTTTGTTGGCATTAGTCTGGCTAAAGTAAGCTAAATGATTCTTGAGGTCTGTGTTGTGTTTTGTACAAAGTAAATAAATCAATATATTATCTGATTCAGGACAAGCTTGAATACATCTTAATGGTAACTGGAAGGCTTAAAACTTCTCACTGGGCTGCAGTGATTGCTAACTCCTACCTGTGCCTGGCTCAGTAGGAAAAGGAGAGGAAATGTGTTCCTGGGCGGCAGTGGATTGGTGCAGGCTCTTGTAGCTGGGTGGGCTCAGATTCTCCCCCACCCCTGCCAGGAAAACAGGCATCACCACCGGCACCATTTGAAACTCTTATTAATGATGTGTTCTGAAGCTAAGTACTGAATGAATACTGTTAGTCTGTGATAGTACAGCACTAAAATGGATTGGTAGGGAGAAGATGGGGTCTGGTATTTCTTCTGTGGGTAGTTGCTTTCCGGCTCAAGGGATGCTCATCCAGCTCCAGCTAAAACAATTCAGTTTAAGCTGGCACGTAGAAGTTCAAGTTGGCATGTTATTTTAGCCAACAGATGACAAAGATACATTTTATGATTGCTCAGTGCCAATGTCTGAATGAGAGAGGTGTTAGAAAAGGACATGCTGCAAACAAAATTGTGGACTTTTTGATAGCTAAAAACTTTTAAAAATACAGCAGCTGAGCAGGTGGCAGTGAAAAATCATAAATCTGTTGTTCAAGCTGTTCTCTTTCGTTTTGTACTTTGAGGGGGAGCAAGAATGGTCTTTATGGATTTTGTTTGTACAACTCTTGTCACAAAGAGGTCCTGATCTATGACCAGCCCTCTTAAGCACCACGATAATACAGTCATTCATTATTAACAAAGAGCAGAGAAGTGGGGACCTCAAATATGGCATGAGATCTGCAAGTGGGGAAATGAAGGTATCAATTATGTATCTGCCATGTTGATGATGCTCTTACAGAGTAGTTGTTTTCCCCTAAGGGAAGAATCTGCTGGAAGAGCCAAGCGTATTCCCGGTGGCTTCTCTGACAAAAACACATCTCCCCATCTGAGGCCTCACCAAGCCCTTTTCTTTAATCCTTTTCCCTCCCAGGAGGACTTGATGCTTTGGTTAATCCTGGACTGGTGCCTGCCCCTAAAAGGAGAGCGCTGCTGGCTCTCCCGCAGAAAAGTGGGATCCTGGTTTCCAACCCCACCTCCTTGAGCATCTGCACCCCCAGGGCACGCTGCGAACAGGGCATTCTCCCGGCACAGCATCCTGATGCACCGTGCCGAAGGAGAACAGCTTTCCATTTGCAATTTGTTCCAACCAAAGGCTTTTGGTTATCTGTGCCTCACTTCCGTAAACACTGATTCCATGGAAAAATTGAAGTCCAAAATTCATTTGAGTACAGCCTTCAAATCTATATAAAGATAGTGCTATAATTCCTCTGGGTTTTGCTGTAGTGATTTACGGTGCTACCAGCTTGCTTGATGGAATTACTTTTTCTTGATTGCCTAGGAAAGGGAGCACACTGGTTTTTAAAGTACAACTGAACTCCATCACAAATCGCACATGGACCTGAGGGTCTGAGTTTAAATTGGCAAAGGAAGAGCAGCTGGGCTGACAGATATGTCAGCTTGTGCCTGATTTTCCCCACCCTGGCCCTAATAAAGAACAAGATACAGGGAATAAAACAGCTGTTTGCTGTGCGACCGGGGATGGAGAGAGTAATGAAACATGATGCGGAATAAAAGTCAGCTGCAACTTGGCAACTCCCATTTCCTCATAGTAAAGAAGATGACTTAGACTGTGTTCAGAATTGTGATATAGGTACAGACTGATATGGACAGTTTTTACAGGTTTTGGTTTTAGAGTTGACAAATTGGCATTTTGAGTGAGGAGAACTGTATTTAATCATTAATAGTTTCTTCTGAGTGTGTTGGAGTTTTATTATTATTGTTTATCCAAGCTGGTATCTAGCAACAAAGACAAACACTTTAAAAGCAGCTAAAAAGCTGAACTTCAAAATAAACACAGTTTTCTCTGCAAAGCTAATAGCTGTACAAACATTTGCAATGACAGCAACACTGAGAAATTTGCTGGTTGGATTTAAAAGTGTCCTTGACCTCCCCAGTGGTGTTCTGAGGCCAACGGGGTCACAAAAAGAAACTATTTGCTTTGAGTCTGACTTACACACATTTGGACAAGTGCAATATGCTGTTTCCTGTGCTAGAAAAAAAGGTGTTGAAATGGTGCCAGTGTAAAAGAAAATGTCGCTTTAAAAAGGCAGCAGAGAAAGCTCCAAGCTCTCCTGTACAGGGGGATTTAATTACATGACTGATCAAATTGCTCCTAAGGTTTTTTTGTATGTAAATGTTGTGTTGTAGATCAAGAGCTCCTTGCTAAAGAAGTTAAGCGCGAGGAAGTGTGGGGATGGGAACCCACAAAACCGAACCTGTTCTCAGGTGTATAAACATGTTAATTGAGAAAGATTGGGTTAAAGATAGTAATAATAAAGGGAAAAGCACACGTGTAATGTTTATAGAGAATTGTATTTAGCAAGGGTGCTGGGTGCTCTGGAATGAGTTGGGGTGGAGAGGGGTGGGATGGGGAGGAGAGATGTGTACCTCCTTCCCCAGCTCCCTTTATGCAGAAGAGGAAAACAGGTAACCGTGTTGGCACTCCAGGCCATCATTGCTTGAACGCTGGATGTGGTGAAGGGCTCGGGGCGTGCTGCTGTGAGGAGCAGCTCTCACACCCGCTGGCAGTGAGCTCCGGTGCAAACCTCACGGCAAAAGTCTTCCACCTCTTCCAAAACTTCTCCCCTACCCGCTTCGGCTCGGAGTGCCAGCTGCACGGCACACCACCCAGCTCAGCCTGGGCAGNGCACACGTGTAATGTTTATAGAGAATTGTATTTAGCAAGGGTGCTGGGTGCTCTGGAATGAGTTGGGGTGGAGAGGGGTGGGATGGGGAGGAGAGATGTGTACCTCCTTCCCCAGCTCCCTTTATGCAGAAAGCATAAAAAAAGCCTAGGGAGAAGGTTATTTTTCGTCTGGCTCAGTGCAGTGATAAAGTGCAGCCTCACAAGTGGTCACCAGCCTGGTCGGTGGTTCAGCTGATGTTTCTGTCCTGGTGGTGTGAAAACACTGGCTGAGATGACCATGAACCTGCTTGTGTGGGCAACATCTCTGTCAAGCCGTACCTGCACGCTGCCTCTGGTGACGGAGGTGATGGCTTCTGGGGATGCATCCAGCAAGCTTGCGGGGAAACACCTCTGTCTTTCCAGGTGCACCGAGGGAACAGCCAAAAGACATTGGAGGGGGATCAGCAGCTGGGTCCTTGAGCCGGTGCTGCAGTGTAGGCGAGTTGTTAGGGGAGAAAAAGCCTCCCTTGGGATGATGTACGCCTCCTGAGGAACCAGCCAGCTGAGACCTGAAGCAGCCCCAAGCTTGTGTTTGCTTAGGGACAGGGAGGAGAGGAGCTAGAAACAGCCCAGAATAACTTTGGCTGCACTTTGACCATTTTGCTAGGTTTTTGACTCTAGGTCGGATAACAAGTAGCAAGGGCCATCTGAGAGTGGGCTGGTTCACTCTCTGACAGCAGACGGGCTCCTAAGAGGAGCTGTAAGTATCTAGACCTGGCCAGGAGTTAGCAGCCTGACGTTATCGGGGCTGCTCAGCAGAGTTTGCACCAGACGATAAGGTTTGCGTTGGCCTTGCGTCTTTCGGTTTCCCTTTCCCCAGATTCCTCTGGACTGTGTTTCTCATCTTGTCAAGTTCCTGGGAATGCTGGGGATGACAGCAACATGGCATACCTATTGCCTCGGCTCTCGGTCCTCCAGCACCAGGAACCTTCCCCCACCTTCCCCTTCCTCAGTGGCCGCCGCTGCTGCTCGGACAGGGCATCCAGGCGCTCCTGGGTCCTTTGGGGCCAATGGAGAGTAACTTGGCCACTAGCTGGAGAAGTGGGAATGGGGCCAAAGGCTTCCTTCTGACACACTTGGCCTGGTTTTATTTCAGCATTAGTATTGCATACCTGTTAATTACCACAAAAATGTTTCCTTTTAATTCCTGTTTATTACCACACAGGAGAAGGGCCACGTACTCACTTCGGTTTATTTTCACACTTCTAGCCACTATCTGCTGGGAAGTTCTACCACTTGCCTGTAGCTAAAAATATTTGTTGTGAACTTATTATAGTTACTTTTCTCCGCCGTATTAAGGCTCCACCAAGTCAGTAAGGAAATTTTTCCAGTTCTGGTTTTCAGAGTAGTTTTAAACATACTACAGAATTTAGGAAGATGAGTATGTGCAGCATACTTTTAGGTGGAGTTGCAAAATTATCCAAAAAGATTTTCAAACTATAAATAGAAATCTATACCACTGTACTCCAAGGAGATTTATCCCTTAGTATTTTGACACAAGAAGCATTAATTTTCAGTCCTCAGCTGTTCAAAGTAATTTGATTGCTCTTTTATGTAGACTGCTTTTAGTTGTTTGTTCTGTCCTCCCATATCCCTGTTACTGTACCTGGGGTTTTCTTCCCCCTGTTGTTTTGGAGAAGTTGCTTGGAACCATAATTTCACCTTTGGCCTGATGCTTCATATATCTGGAAAATGTAACTGCCTGGAAATTTTCCATTTGCTGCTTTTCACTCAAGTATTGGGGTCAAGAAAAAAGGAATAAGCAGCCTGCATTAAACCTGTGATCCCTTTCCTTCTGGTCAGAGCCAGCTGTGTTCAGGTCAGAGAGGAGGTAGCAAGATTTTTGGCTAGATCACTTTCAAACCTGTGTAACAGGATTGCTGAGCATTCACTTAGTCCTTTCTTAGGAAGCCAAAAGGATGGAATTTAAACATTTGAAGAGGAGGAAGTAGTGCAGGTGTTCTAATAAGGACTGCGTGATGCCAAAATGTAAATAATTAATTTGGAAACACATGCTTGTGGGCATATTGCAAGCATAGGGTCAGGTCCTTATTTTTATTCAGACCTTAAGCAAATCCCTAGTGTGTTTTGACACAAGGAACAAGTGAGAAGAGAGGTGGTGTGATGGTGTGGGTATGACTGCAGTGCTCGATGCGCTGTAGAATGCCCCCAGCTCACATGCCAGCGCAGATATAACAGACGAGCTCTGCACAGGTTCCTGCATGAGAGATGTAATTTAGCCAGGCTGGGTAGCCCTGTATTGCCTGTGGTATTTCCAGTGTCTCTACAGAGTGCCCTACAAACATAACTTTGGGTTTTTTTCTGTAGAATTAACCCAACAGGAGTGAAAACTACACTGTGAAGGAACTCTGAAGCTGCACATGTTACAAGTCGTTATCTGCATTTGGGTTGCATTAGCAAGAGACAACTTGCAGTTACTAACGTGATAGCCTGTAACTTGACGAAACAACCAACAGCACTTAAGTTGATGTGATTATTGTGACCAGAAAAAAAAAAAAAGAGAAAAAGCAACACTTAAGTTAACTCTAAAGCAAAGAGGTCCTTTGTGCTTTACTCCAGTGAAGCACCAAACATGTCTCAAGACCTAGAGTTACTGTTTTATTAACTGTTTGTTGTGTAAGGTAGCAGGAAGCCAAGGTAAAGTCCCCTCCTTGCTTGCTGGGGACCTGTGTCTTGCAGGGTGAGGGCTTCCTGCCTAAGAGAGAGATGGCTAAACGAGCTCTTCCAGGCAAGCTATCCCAGGTGTACAGGTGAGAGAGAGAGAACGAGAATAAATGCGTGTGGAAGGCAGTAACATTGCTTGGGACTTTGCTCATGTTCTTCTTCTGCACTGTCTAGAAGAGGGCGGTGTGTCTGGGTGTCCATCCGAGCCATGCAGCATTTTCTCTAAAACGCGGAGCCCTGGGCATCTGGGCGGCTGCTGTCAGGGGGAGCACAGGCTCCCCTCCTTCCCTGGGTGGCAGCACCTCTGCGTTTTGCAGAGCTGAGGCAAGGACTGGGCACAGAGCATGGCCTTTTGTCTCCAGACGTTACAAAGCTGAATTTTCCACCCCTTGCAGTGTTTGACTTTATGCAGCAAGGTCATATTTTGCTTGTGGCAAGTTAGGAGTTAGAGGGTTCAGCCTCCTGAAGCCCTTTTTGGACTTTGGCACTGCTGGTCCATGTGTGACTCCGACAACCTGAAAGGTGTTGTGTCCATGTAGAAACCCGGAGGCATCCAGGCACCATTCCTGCTGTGGTTATCCCAGGAAGATCCCCTCTGGCTGTTTCAAGGCAGCAGCCAGCATCCCTCTGAAGTAGCCGCTGCCCAGCCTGTTTAGCTCATTGCCAGCAGGAGGTCCAATTAACATTTTGCAATATTGGCAGTTCCATATGGAAACTACCATTCAGCCGCCTACATCTGAACTTCAGCTTTTTCCTTTCATTTAATTAAGACACAATCAAGTCAATTAGCTCATTACAGAGTTTCCCCAAAGTTAAACTCCAGATGTATGGCAAGGCGAAGGCATTCAGATGCCAATTCATTGTGCTGCTTGGAGGTAGATTATAGCTCTCCTATTTGTCAGTTTATCCACTGGGGATTAGTTGCATTTTTTCCCTTACAAGTAGAAAATAAAAAGGGAGAAAGAAGAAAGACCTGTCTTTCCACCTGGTTCTGGTCAGGAAAAATCGATATAACGTTACAGAATTTGAGAGATCTATTGGAAATGACATTGATAGTGTCAGAATGACTTGTGGGTTTTAATGACCACGTTAAACGTTTTGCCATGCACTGTCTTGATTTTTTTTCTAGTAAGCTCCAGCTCACCATACTCTATAGCAAGGCGATGAGTTATTGTTCCTGTCGCTAAATGGGGATAATATGCAGCTGCATAAACATGTTGATTTTGTTGGCATAAAAATTATGACTTCCAACTCTGTGCCCTTTGGCAAGACTGTATAGAAAATCATAACACTCTCAGAAGAGGTTTTGAGGTCTCAATAAACCAAGATGACTTTTGAAGCACATCCCTGCAGGGCAGCTGGGTGCAGTGAGAGGAAGAGGAAAAATAGCTGTACTAGCTAACTAGTTGTTAATAAGAATAGAAATCATTCAGACCCAAATCCACAAATACGGGAGCTTTGAACAGAAGCCATTGCATCTTCTGTTGTATTTCGTAATTCATTTACGGTTAGATGTGGCAATGCCCTGAGTCACCTGTATTACAACGAAAAGGTTATCCTCACACACTTTAAGGGTGATGTAATGATGCCATGGTCATAGTGCAAGATACCCAATGCCAGTGAAAGTATTGGATGCCAGTACTACCTTAGTTACCTCAGTATGGGTGGAGGACTTGGTTGTGTGCCTTTTCCCCTGTCAGGCGTGTTCCCCAGCGGTGGGGAGGAGGAGAGGCTGGAGGCAGGCTCTTTCTTTGTCTGGCCACTCTGCACCTTGCTTTTCTTGCCAAGGATCCAGAGCAGAACTGCAGTGCAGGTGGGTGAGCCTTAGGAGGCAAGTGGGTGGGAGAAGGGACTACAACATGAAAGGTGCAGCACCCAGAGGGGTGGAGAAATAAGATAATTTACCGCTCTACCAGTACCATCTTGTATTTATCCCTCATATGAGAAAGAATCCCTGAAATATATATCCCAATGCTCCAGCAAGATTACATCATTTGTGGAGAAGGGTGCTGGTGAGGCGAGTAGAGAGACGGAAGAAAGAAAAAATGCTTCTGACTACTCATTCGGAAGGTTTAGTAGCGTTGCGATCCTGTAATATTGGTTTTTTTAGTATAAGAAAGATTCACGTGATATTGTACATTCCAGTATAAAGTACAGTGACTGTTTTTCTTGCAGAAGGCCCATCCCATACACATTGCATCACTCATGATGCATATGAATTCCCCTCTCTTTGTTAAATGAGTGATCTTAGCTACCCGACTGCAGCATCACATCTCTCTCTTGCTCCTGGCTGAATGGCCCCAAAACTGCTTTCTACAGAGGACCATGACTCTCACTCCTGGTTAGGGTGTTCTTCTTTCGGAAGGGAAGGATAGTAGATTTCAACGTTATTTGTTGGGGAAGGGGGGAGGAACCCAAGTCTTTCACCTACCCTGTGAATGCTTTAGACCAAAGCATGCTTATTTTGCAGACTTACCCAGGTTCAGGCACGTGGTATGTGCCAGGCTGTGTGGCGCTAACCCAGACTCATGGCTGGAGTGTCCTGGTATCCCGGCTGCAGCTGGGAAGCTGATTTAGGCTCCCTGCCCAGCCCAGCCACCAGCTCTCATCTCCAGCCACAGGTCGCTCCTCGCCCAGCCTGGACATTTCAAGTGTTGTTAGGATTGTGATGAAAACTAATTCACTGAAGTGGCCCAGATTAAAAATAACCTTTAAAAAAGGAAATAGGGCAGAAAGGGGAAGGCATTTTTGGTCAGGGTCATTCAGAGATCTACTTGTGATGAAGCCCAATGAACAGTTGTATTTTTACAACTGAGGGGATGGCGTATTTTTTTAGGGTCAAGAATGAGCAGATGGAAGTGCAGAGAAACTTCCCAGGCTGACTTCATCACCAAAGCCACTGTGATGTGAAACTCCTGCCTAGGGTGCTGTTCTACATACAGTGAAGCAGAGATTTCAGATAGTTTTAATACCACGAATAATGGCATCTATACCTTCAGAGTCAGGGGGCATCTGATCAGAGTTTCTCAGGCTTCCAATAGCACGACTTTTGACATACACACCTAAATTCTGCCATATTTCTTTTCTTGGTTATCACCCTAAGTGCTTTTTACTGCAGGATCTCAAGAATCTTTGTGACAAGAATCAATTAATTAAATTTCACTTATTAGCATTGATTCCAGTGTACTTGTTATCAGCTTGGAGTCTGTATAAGACTAAAGTAAAATCATTTATGTTTTTCATATCATGTGGTGTTGTTGGCCAGGCCACACAACACAAAACTCCATTTTGAACACCGTTCAGCTAAGACTTATTAAACACCAATTTTGTAAGATATTCCATACTAGATTACAGCAAAGTCTGTCTGATAAACTCTTTCTCCTTGGGACTAAATGTGAGTGTGGACTAACATGAGAAAGAATCTTAGAACTATTCAGATTCAGTAAAGGATTCTTCTGCAGAAAAATCTTCCAAGTATACTCCTACTGTAGGAGTATACTTAATTACTCAATTACTCAGATTTGACCTTTTTTAGATAATCAGTGATTCAAATTACTAGTTGTAAACTACAAGCAAGGAATTTTGATCTGTTAACTATGAAAATATGGTTCTACTAGAAAAAGAATAGCATAAGGACATCATGGTGTGGTGCTCTTTTTTTTTTTCATATATCTTGTATTACCTAGTATTCAGTTGTTCAGTTGTGAGGTTAGGGTCTTCTACTGGCTTTCCACTTTCACTGCCAAGAGTAAAAATATGCAGAAGTGAAAATACAGAACAATGTATGGCATAAATGTAGCCCTCTTTTTCTGATCATGTATTTCCTTTGAGTCAAAACTTTTAAAAAATGGTCTTACCACGTTCCAGATCGAAGGTCCGGAACCTGCAGAATCACAGCTATTTACTTCAGAGGAATTTATATTAGACTTGCTTGAAATGATCTCATGGATAGTTTTTTGTTGCGTTTTGCTTTTGTAAAGTTAGTTATAAGTTCTTACCTGAAGAAGGTGTTAGCATGTGTCAGTGCTTAACTGACATGAACATCTCAGAGCTGAAGTATACCATGCCCCAGGGAACTGCGATGAATTCGCGTGCCTGCTTCTGACACATATCTCTGGAGTTCACTCACAGCAGAAAAATGTCTCCTCAGCAGCTACAAAGATCAGCGTTGCTTATTGCAAGTAGCCTTCCTAGGATAAGATGTGTTCAGGCATTTCCATCTTTGGGTGTTTATAGGAAAGTTGGGGTCATCCATAAACTGATCTAATCTTTGCTGGCTGCCCACAAGCTCAGGGAGAGGCTGTCCTTTTTGTGTCCTTCATCTGTCTCATGGCCTGTGCCAGCATGGTTTGGCTTCACAGTGTCTCATTTAGCATTGTTGTTGGTCTTTTACAACAAGATCTCCTCTTTGCATGACATCAACATGCGTGGTTTGTATACTTACTTATCCTTCTTATGTATGCTTCTTATCCTTCAGGTGTAAAATCTGCACCTAGCACAAAGGACCGGAATATAACATAAACTATGCAGGTAGTATAGCCAAAAGTCCTAATGTCAGACTTAATAGTGATATTTATTGAAGTCAATGAAATGACTCACGGGCTTTTTGAAGACGGTGGGAAGAAGGCAGGACTTCAAGACACTGTACAAATAAAAGAATAACACAAATGACCAAGCTCTTCTAATCTTGGAAGGCTGTTTCCTTTCATCTCAGTGAATATGTATAACATTTATAATGATTAATAGAAAGTACATAAGCTCTCTGAGGTGAAAAATACCCTGCTTTATTCTTGAATAGTACATGACCTATAAAGCAAACAGTGTAAATCTTAAACATGAATTTCCTGCTGAGTATTTCAAAGATGAGGAGTAATAGCTTTGGAAAAGATCTTTCCATAAATGCTTTGGAACGTCATTGCTGAAATTGTTTTTTTTTTTTCTAGGCAGTTTATTAATTGGTAAAATGTGCTACCTTATGATTGCTTTTGAATATAAATAAGTCCTTTTTTCTAGAAATGTTACTTTTATATTATTTCTGAAATCCATCTATGATGCTTGGCCATGCTTTTTCCTCCTTTCCAGGTAGATATTTGGGGCCTTTTTTCAAATGAAAGAACTGGTACAAGTCCAATGGTTTATTAAATTCCCAATTGTGAGCACTTGTTGAACTCATTTGATAAATCAACTCTTCATCTTCACAGGCTGACAGAGTTGGGGTTGTTCAGCCTGGAGAAGAGAAGGCTCCTAACAGACCTTATAGCAGCCTTCCAGTACCTAAGGGGGGCCTACAGGAAGGATGGGGAGGGACTCTTTATCAGGGAGTGTAATGATAAGACACAGGGTAATGGCCTCAAACTGAAAGAGGGGAGATTTAGATTGGATATTAGGAAGAAATCCTTTACTGTGAAAGGTGGTGAGGCACTGGAATGGGTTGCCCAGGGAAGTTGTGGATGCCCCACACCTGGAAGTGTTCAAGGCCAGGCTGGATGGGGCATTGAGCAGCCTGGTCTAGTGGGAGGTGTCCCAGCCCATGGCAGGGGGGCTGGAACTTGATGATCTTTAAGGTCCCTTCTGACCCAAACCATTCTGTAATTCTATGATTCTATAAATCCGGTAATAGCATCATGGCTAAAAGTAGCAGATTCAGGCCGGTAAGATCCATTTCCAGACTGTCATGCGCAAACTATTCTGTTGTCTTCTATTGTCAGAAGGAGTTAATGTTGAATCCTGTTTTCAAAAGTTACGGTCTTCCTGCACAGAATTATTCACCACTAAATGGATCCTTTTTTCATAGAATCATAGAATCGGTGAGGTTGGAAAAGACCTGTAAGATCATCAAGTCCAACCATTAACCTNCATGAATTTCCTGCTGAGTATTTCAAAGATGAGGAGTAATAGCTTTGGAAAAGATCTTTCCGTAAATGCTTTGGAACGTCATTGCTGAAATTGTTTTTTTTTTTCTAGGCAGTTTATTAATTGGTAAAATGTGCTACCTTATGATTGCTTTTGAATATAAATAAGTCCTTTTTTCTAGAAATGTTACTTTATCTTATATTATTTCTGAAATCCATCTATGATGCTTGGCCATGCTTTTTCCTCCTTTCCAGGTAGATATTTGGGGCCTTTTTTCAAATGAAAGAACTGGTACAAGTCCAATGGTTTATTAAATTCCCAATTGTGAGCACTTGTTGAACTCATTTGATAAATCAACTCCTCATCTTCACAGGCTGACAGAGTTGGGGTTGTTCAGCCTGGAGAAGAGAAGGCTCCTAACAGACCTTATAGCAGCCTTCCAGTACCTAAGGGGGGCCTACAGGAAGGATGGGGAGGGACTCTTTATCAGGGAGTGTAATGATAAGACACAGGGTAATGTCCTCAAACTGAAAGAGGGGAGATTTAGATTGGATATTAGGAAGAAATCCTTTACTGTGAAAGGTGGTGAGGCACTGGAATGGGTTGCCCAGGGAAGTTGTGGATGCCCCACACCTGGAAGTGTTCAAGGCCAGGCTGGATGGGGCATTGAGCAGCCTGGTCTAGTGGGAGGTGTCCCAGCCCATGGCAGGGGGGTTGGAACTTGATGATCTTTAAGGTCCCTTCTGACCCAAACCATTCTGTGATTCTATGATTCTATAAATCCGGTAATAGCATCATGGCTAAAAGTAGCAGATTCAGGCCGGTAAGATCCATTTCCAGACTGGCATGCGCAAACTATTCTGTTGTCTTCTATTGTCAGAAGGAGTTAATGTTGAATCCTGTTTTCAAAAGTTACGGTCTTCCTGCACAGAATTATTCACCACTAAATGGAT
>VXBO01006552.1:1207133-1343159 GCA_013400135.1 Rhinoptilus africanus | reverse complement strand
GCCAACCTCCAGTCAGCTGGGACCTCCCCGGTTATCCAGGTCTGCTCATAAATGATGCAAAGTGGCCTGGTGAGCACTTCCGCCAGCTCCTTCAGTACCCTTGGGTGGATCCCATCCGGCCCCATAGATTTGTGCACCTCCAGGTGCTGAAGCAGGTCCCTCACCACTTCCCTTTGGATTACAGGGGCTTCATTCTGCTCCCCATCCCTGTCTTCTAGCTCAGGGGTCTGGGAACTCAGGGAACAACTGGTCCTACTGCTGAAGACTGAGGCAAAGATGGTATTAAGTACCTCAGCCTTTTCCGCATCCTTGGTCACTATGTTACCGGCCCCACCTACGAGAGGACAGAGATTTCATATTCATATATTAGCTCATTAGAAGCAGATAGATTTCTTGAGCTAGGATGAATATCATAATTTCAGAGTTAAATATTTTCAGCAGAGGGCAAAGCAGGGACTGATGCAGATCCCTGTTTCTATGTGTGGAGATAATCCTCCTCCATTCCTGCTGATAGGCACTGGAGAAAAAAAATTTAGATGAGGCTTTTGTGAAAGTGGTTGCCTGCCACAGACTGGACTCCGTGACCCAAGAGGATTTGAAAAGATCTGTGTTTATAACGACTGTGTTGTCTGTCACCAGGGTGCAGGCTCTTCACATCAATAACCAGACTTTCTAAGCCAGTGGAGACAAGAATATGGGTTTTGTCCCGCTGCCTCCAAGGAGTGGGTAGCCTTTCCCTCTAATGAGCTCTTATGGATTGCCTCTGCCGGTGAGATAATGCTTGGCTCCTGTCCCAGGACAAAACTCTTCAGCCACCAGATCCTAGTCTCTTTTCTTCAGCACTTCACTTATGATTCCTTGGATTTACTAGCACAGATTTCACAGAGCAACCGTGTCTTTCCACATCCCTTAACACCATGGGAATCTTGATTGGGAAGGACCTTGGAAAGTCACTCAGTCCAGTCCCTTGCTCAGAGTAGGACTGTTACTGAAAGTAGGTGAGGTCAGCCCTGGCTGAACCTCCAAAACCTCCCAAGACCTGCTCCAGTGCTGTGCCACCCACCTCCGGGAATCTAAGCTGACTCTCCCCAGCCGCAAGCTGTGGCCCTTACCCCTTCTTATATCAACTAGAATTGTAACCATGCTCCAGGTAAATGTACTGCTCCCCTAGATCCAGTTTCCAGCAGAGGCTTCTGTATTCCACAGGGGATTGTACAACATAGGCAGTGACCGTAAGCACAGACAAACGTGCCATGCCTAGTTCCAGGTGAGGCAGCCCCACAGAGGTCCTTCTGCTCTCTCAGGCTTTCTGCAGAGCTGCTCGCTGCCTCTGGTGGTCTTCTCATCCCCACCTCTCACCTGGCTTCGCAGGGTCTGTAGGGTGGCAGCTGGTTTGTTTTAAGGGAGTCGCAGCTTAAATGTCCCTAAAGATTGCTCTGTTTCATTCCCTGGGCTGCACAAATGAGGAAGCTGGTGTTTTGGACTTGTGCAAGGGATAGACATGTCTGTGTCCTTGCTAAAAGCTTGGCTTTTTACATCGAAAGCCCATTTGTGCACTTTTCTGCCATCTTATCTCCATGCTATAGACCAGAACATACCTAAGGAAAACACTTAAATAAAAGCTTTAAATTCCAGTGTATCCAAATAACACTAATTTATCCCGGAGAAGTTTTCCATCTCTCTGTTCTATCTCTCTGACAGTACCAAATTTGTTAAATTTCATGGCATAATTCACTCAGACTTACTGATTTAAACACTATCATTTTCATACAAATTTATCTCTGGTTTTAACTTCATAGACTTCAATTAAGTTATACAATGGATCTTTTTTCCCAGTACTTTATTTCAAAACTTTGGAAATAAAGTTTCTTGGACTCTGATTGCATTACGTCAGCTTTCTCACAGAAAAGATATTTTTTTTTAGCATCCTGGATCAATCTAAAGTCTAGGACAAATATAGGACTCATTAAATGCCATTTATCTGAGAAACAGAATAGTAAGATTGCACCATGATGTTATGTGTCTGAATATGTATCTTTTTAGCAGCTAGGACACAGGACCAGGATTCAGGAAGCCATTTGGCAAACATAAAATTAAGCACTTAGCAATTCTGTGCTTCATATTTTCCATCTGTAAAATGGGGACAGTGATATTTCCTTCTTTGAATAGCACTTTCTGATTTAATGATCTATGATTATCATTATTACTGTTGACAATGGCATAAACTCTGTTCTGAATTCATTATAATTAGAATGTTTAGATGAATGAAAGCAATTACAGAGCCCTTATGCCACAAACATTTAAGCCTGTGATTAATTTTATATACGTAAGTAATCGCAGTTACTTCAGTGAAGCTGCTCACATGAATAAAATTAACCATTTTGAAGTGTTTGCAGGACTACGAATGGAAGGCTCTAAGAAACTTGAGTTCATAAATAGAAATAGATAATAGTAGACTTCTTGGGGAAATTTCCGGGACGTTTATTTTAACTGTATGCTACAGCATGTTGTAGAATGAATCTTATTTTGGTTCACAAAACTTGATGTTACAGCCATCAATGATAAATATTGGCTTTCATATCACTCAATATATCTTTGCAGAAAAGTAATCCTTCGTTATGTTTTGGCTACAGACCAGAAGCTTATTGTTAAATTCATTTTGTTAAAAAGAAGCCTGACTCATGGCAGGCTGTGCTGTGAATGACTGATTACCAGGGATGTCAGATGGACCTATTTCCATTCTGCTGCCAGAACAGTTATCTTTAGAGCTCGTTTAAGAAAGGATTTGTTTCACTCAAAAGAAATAGTTTAAGTTTTTACATCTAAAGGGTTTTGTTTTCTGTATGATGACAGCTAGTTATTCAGCTTTACCAAAGATAAGGAAAAAGTTGCCCAAATATGTGTTGAAAAACACTCTCCAGTAGCGATGAAAAATTGGAGAAATGTGCAGACGTGCCAGATGTGCATCATGAGAAGTAAGTTCTGGCCTGCTGCAGCTGAGGTGCTGAGCAGCAGTGAAGCCCGGGGCTAGCTGAGGTGGGGACTGGCTAGTCACCACTGGCTGCAGTCAAGTGCCCTTTGGCTGCCTTCTGTAACAGCAAACACATGGGCTCACACACAGCCTGTTGCAATCTGGTAGTGGAGGAGTGTAGCGGTCGGGTACCATTTTGTTTTGCATCCTTCAGTTACCTTTATTTTTCTGGTTTTTACAGTTGATGGTTTGGATAAGGCTTCAATCGCTAACTCGGATGGACCAGCCCCAGGATCCCAAACTCCCCCCTTCAAGAGGAAGGGCAAACTCTCCACCATTGGAAAAATCTTTAAACCTTGGAAATGGCGTAAGAAGAAGACTAGCGACAAATTCAGAGAAACGTCGGCAGGTATGTCTGTGGCCCTTTGGGGGCAAATAGTAGAAAACACTGTGGTGGATTTGCAGAGTCATATTTGAAAAGCTCTTGGAGCTTGTTTGATGGCAGGGATTATTTAGGCACAGCATTTGACATACAGAAAAACAGTTCGATCCTTGGCAAGGAAAAACCTAACCTTGTTCAGCTTCTGTCCTGAACCCATCACCAAAAATATGCAGTTTATTTGTTTACTATACATTATATATGATATTCTTTTGAGGTTGACAATACTCTTTCTTTTCAGCTAACAAACACTAGGCTTCATATGACATATCCTCAAATGTGTTGGAAATGTATCTATGTCCTCCTAATAGTCAATGACTTGGATTATGAAATGTACCTTCCTCTCATGGGGACAGAAGTTTGGTCTGTTCGGAGGGGAGAAGCAGACGTGGCCGTGCACATCAGAAAAACGAGGATCAGCTTTGTGACCACTGCCTTCATACAGGCTGCTCTGCCCCTTCACTCCCCTGTTGGCAAGGCTTTAAGAATGGTCTGCGATAAAATGTTGTGATTGATTTACATTCTTTCTGAAAAAGAGGAAGATTGAGGACTGGGATTCAGTTAGCTAAACACGGTTGCTTGTTGCCACTTGAGATGCTCTGCGGTGTCCTGGCTGCTCTCCCAGAAGGTTCTGCCTTGTATTTGCCATCCCTGTGCAGACATCTCCAAAACCCAGGAGCATCTCAAGTGTCTGTATACACCCACGTTTCAGAAACTGAATGCCACCCTGCATATATGTATGTGTGTCTCTGTGTGTCACAGCTCTGGACAAGCTTCCTCCAGAAAACTCCCAAACTTCTGTTTTGGGATTCAGACCGTTGATGTTGTGCATTTCTAAACTTGAGCCTAACCAGAGTCCAGGAAGCATTTATGAGCTCTTCAGATTCATTTCCACAGTGCAAGCCCTGTCTTCCATGGCTCTAGGCAATTAACCCCATACTAATCTAAGGTATCCTCAGTAGGCTTTCCTGAACTCTTAGGAGTGCACTGCTTTATGTTTTAAGCCCATTGCAACCCTTGACAATTACAGAAAAGAACTTTATGGTTTTGCAATGTAACTTCTAAAACTCGCTTTATTTACACAAAAGGCAAAAAGAAGCCATCTTTTCTGATGCCATCATTGCGCCAGATACCAACTGAAGTTTTCAACAATCTTTCTGAGATCCTTAAATCCTTCTTTCAGTCTCTCTCTTCTTTGGGTTTGTTTTGTTTTTTTATTTTCCTGGCTACCCTGCAACAAAACACCCACAATTTCTTCCACTGCTGCGATAAAAAAAATCCCCTCTCTGCTATCTCCTTCATTGCTTCCAGTTCCCTTCAGCTTCTCCAGTACTTCTATCATATTGCTAGAGCAAAGTTATTTCTAGTTAGTGACTCCTGAATGTTCTGCAGCTACTGTTGGACAGGTATGTGATTTTATATGCAGTGAATTCTCTAGAATAATCAACATTTGTAGGATGTGTATACAGAGATTCCCCAAACTGTCAAAACATATTAGCATGTGTTAAATTATTATGTCATTAAATAATAATGCATGTGTCACTTTGAAGTTATTTTTTTACAAATCAGTATCTGGAAAATTTACGTTAAATACAGTATTACTTACGTTGTATGTCTTTCTTAAGAGGCCTCAATCCGGTCCTACAAGCATGACATCAATTCGTATAATACCAAAGCAAAGCATGTGTTTGTATTTCTTTTAGAAACGATGAACTTGGGCACAAAGAAATTAAGGTCAGCATTTGCAAAAATGCCTCCTAGTTACTTGCTTGTACTTAATTTGCCTGTCTTGTTTATGATGGCGTGGTCCCTCAAGTCCTTTCAGGCCTGTGGAGAACCCACAGTTCCCATTGGCGCTGACTGCAGGTGGAGTTATTATGGACGATTTATCTCAAGGTGAGCACCTGAAAAATGGAGGTGCATAGCAGTAAGTGTAATGGACAGAAAGCATTAAATAATTTCAGAATTGTAATGAAAATCAAGCTTTAAAATTATGCTAGAGATACAAATTGACAAACTTGTAGCCACAAAATATCTTTTTCAGATGCCATACAGCTACAGTAGTTTGTAATGAGGGTTGTTACCTGTCTCCCTGAATGTTGCTGCATTCATGCACCTAGACCATCAGAGCTAAGGCACCGGTGACGGTACAGCAGGTTACGTGTAACGTTTTACGTTCCAAGTCTCTGGTTTTGCCACTCTGCTCTCGATGCATAGCTGCATCTATTACCCTTAAGAAAGACCTAATTATTGGGAAGCAATGTCCATCTTAACTACCTCAGAACTAGTTTTCAAGTGATAATTTATCTTCCCAGTTCTCTCGGCTGTGTTTGTTTACTTCCACTGACTCTTGCATACTGGCACCAGTTTTGCGACGAGCAGGTCGCAAACCTGATCTAGCTAAAAACAAATTCATTAAAAATTAACAAGAAGTAGTAGTTTTTACTCTTCTGCAGAGGTTACCACTTGGACTACTATCAATAAAGCACTCTGAAGCAGAGAGGAAAAAAGAGGAAAAACAGAGCTGCTTTTTTGGATAACTTCTTAAAATTCAGACAACCTGATTTTTTTGTCATTTCATCTGTGGTTTTGCAGCCCTGCCATTCAGGTCTGGAAACTAAAAGAGTAATATAGACCTCCTTGTCTTTTTTTCTAAGTTAAAGCTTTATTTTGTAATCAGTCTTGTCTTGAAAATGGAGAGCACCGGTGTGCACGCATAAATCCATAAAAATTACAAGAATTTGCAGTACAAATTGGCAGAAGAAGAAGAGGGTAGGTAGTAAAAGATAAGCATAGTCCATAGATCATGTACTTGGGAGCTCTTTTGGTCAATTGAACATGTTTATATATAATTATCTATTGAAAAGGGGAAGTTAATTATCTGCACATTGAAGTATCTCTGTAAATGCTATAGTGTTTGGGAAAAATTCAGTGCAGGAGGAGGAGAAAACAGTTGACTAACTGAAGTCCTCGCTCTAAGTCCAGACACAACACTTTACATTTATAGTCCTTTGTGGCAAAAAAGCAACTAATGCTCTTGATTCATTAAGTGCATAATATATCTTGTGTATCTAGAAGCATCATCTTCTATATAGGCTTTTAAATTACCCTGAAAACCTTCAGTTTTTTACTTCATTGTTTAGCTAGCATCCTGCTAGATAACCGTGTAGGACATACTCTTTATACAGGAGAGACTGTTATTATATTTAATAACATAACGGAAACCAGCTAATAAAGCACAAACCCATTCTAATGCTCTGAATAATATAAATTCTATGGTTTGTGAAGAGTAAATATACAAAATTTAACACATGTCTTGGTGAACAGAACTTAAGATGTTATACAGGAGATTTGGGAATTTTTGATATTTTTTTCATTATTCAGTAGATTAGTTTTTTTTTTCTCTAAGGAGAATATATGCTCTGTTTTAAAAAAAATGCTGCTTTTCCATCCTGATACACTGTAAAATTTGATTTATTTGTGTGGAATTATACAAACATAGTGACATAGGGAATTAATTTCAGATTTTCAAAACTTTTCTAATATTTTGTACATTCAGTATATGAGCTTGTATTTGTATGTCCCAGTTTATGTGCTTTTTGCCAACTATGATGATATTTAGTGGGGGTTTTTTGTCCTTGAAATGAAACTCTGAGTTCTGTAATATCTGCAGATCTTGGCTTTCACCTCAAAATCAGCAAGACTGGCTCACTAAGCTAGGGAGAAAGGAAGAAGGTAAATCTGGGTGATATGAATTGTAGGAGTTCTAAATGTAAGTAAAAGGTTCCCAAATTATGTTCCCCCTAAATTTCATATGAGAGTTTTACCCCTTGTGACTCTCTAAGACATAACCCACAAGTACAGTTCCCAGAGCTTTTACGTGGAGAAGGAAGAATGTATCTAAGTACTGATCAGTCTCTACAGAGAAAAGATTTGGAGAACATCTTCAAGGCAAATACAGTTCATAGTCTTGCTTAGGTGTTATTGCTGTTTGCCCTCTAGTCTACATAAAAAGCTTTTTCTTACAATTACTTTCCATCCTCTGCCAGCAGCCGGTGATGGGCTGGGCAGATCTTTCATTCCTGCTGGTTGCCCAGTAGTAGTACTAGTAGTGCTCATAGGAGTGGACCAGAATAAGTCATTTATTGTGTTGACTTCAGTGCCCTTCTGCAGTTCCTCCTTTGCCTTGGCCAGAAATGCAGATGACCTCCCCACGTATATCCATATAGAGAATAACAGGGATAAATTGTACTGTTCTGCAGTACTAACTGTAGGGGCTGTGCCCCCAGAAATCCCAGAAACAGACAGGGTGCGAGCCCCAGCTGCATCATGAGTAAGCTGTAGCTTTTCAGTGCAACTCAGGTTAGCTTGCAGTGAAAGTGTGTCTTTACATGCTTGAGGACTATTTCTCTGTCAGGAAGCCCCAGGGCTGTAGGGAGATACTAATTTGCTTCTAAACTCCATGTATGTAAGCTATGGCATCAGTTATGTTTGTGTATGTGCTTCCTCTGGGGCTAGAATTTGAAATGAAAACTAGTTTGGATTGCATTCATCCTGTCTCAGATGGTAGTTTCAGGGGAAAAAAAGAAGTATTAAACAATAGTTATCCCTGTATTTCTTGAGGGAACAGACCCAGGACCAACAGAGACTGAGAAGATGCATTTACTTGGTTGTCCCCAGCTGCATGCTGACTGCATGAAGAAGCTTGCTTATCTAACTTGAGAAGGAAAACACCCATACAAAATAAAAATCCAACAGGAAATCCTCTTCCTCAGGCTACTCAATGAGGGATATATTTACATTACAGACCAGGGTGTGTGTACATACGTGTGTGTGCGTGCATCTTACATGCAGGAAGCCGATTTCCTGTCCCCAGGCCATGGGACAGTATGATGATCGTCACACTTATTGCCTGTTCTCTTAACAGGGCTACAACCTGATAAATCTGTGCAGCTGAAGAAAGAATTTCTTCTCAGACAGATTGTGGGCTGTTTTAAAGAGCTTTTATTGCTTTATCTGGGTTTGAAATAGGCTCTTGCTACAGCCTTGCCAGGGTACCATGTACCATGCAGTGCTTTGACAAAATCTGACATGACTCTCTTATGCCAGCAACTGAAAGATGTTCGTAAACAGCAAATACCACAAACATCAAAAGAAGATGGAGGACTAGATGTGGAAGTATTTGTGCCCGTGTGGGAATGACGGATGGAATTTTGTCCTTTAGCAACAACATATTTTCCATGCTGTATCTCAGATAATATGTTCTCTGGGCACTGGTTTTATACTTTCTGCCTAGAGGGCTTTGAAAATTAAGTAAAAACAAACAGAAGATGGCATCATCTCAAGGTTTTCTCCCCTACCCAGTGTTTTGCTGTGAAGGAAAAGAAGGCACCAGTTTGTGTCTCGGCACGAAGTAGATTCCACTTCAAAGGTCCACTGCAAGAGTATATGCAGACAGGGAGCAGAAGGTGACTTTAGCTCTTACTAGGTCAGAGAAAAATTAAAAGTCAGAATTCTCTTGAGCTTCACTTGGAAGACCAAAACTAAAGCCTATAGAACATCCAGAATCTCACAGCATTCCCTGAGTCAGAGAATGGGTTTTAAGACTGTCTGAGGCTTGTAGTTGTTGAATATCACTAAGCAGTCTCTTTTGAGGTATTAGGGAGGGAAGGATGAAAGCTGATTTTTGAGGTAAACTGTTCTTATGATTACTGTTACTATTATTTGTATTGGGCTGAAAATACAGAAGTTTGTGGGATCCTTTGAACAACTAAGATTTACTCAAGTAAACGAGGGCTGCATACAGTGTGATAAATTCACATGCTTGCTGACAGTTACACCTGAAGTCAGGGCAAGCTTTGCTTCTGACTGCAGTAGGGGAAGGATTTTGACATGGAAATTTTTGAGTCTGCTGGAGCATGATGTCCGAGAGTGGAGCCCTCCTCACTTCAGCATTCCTCAGCAGGCAAGGACTGATAACCAGTTACACTCACAGTCGGGACCGACTTGTTTGCGTTATCGATCTCAATACATACATGTATATAGATGGAGAAATTATTTCCATTTTATTAATCACAATTTTAATGTGGGAAATTACACCTGAAAGGTACCTCAAATTGAACGCTTAACAAATGTCAGCTTGTATGATAATATGACTCAGTCTTTCTGTGCTATATCCTCTCTATACCGTCATGATAACACCTTTGCATATCTCACATGGGTTTCAAGGAGAAAAACATGCTGTCTCTGGTTCACTTAGTTGCTGGGGTGGGGGTGACAATTGTGAAAGTGTGAGTTTTCTGTTCAAATGAAGGCTTTGGTTGTTCCTTAAATGAGGTCTGGGCGCCAGGTTGAAAGGTAAAGTTAAAAATTTAGGTATAGAAACCATTAATTGAACATAGTGCAGTCTGTATCCTAAATGAGGCAGGGATGGCAAAGGTAAAACGTATAACAAGCAAATAAAAGATGTATCGTCTGCACACCCATCAGCCTTCATTCAAACATTTCCTGACTTCTGAATGCTTGACTTTGTAAGTCTCATTACTGAAACATAACAGTACTCAAATGTGATTAGCTCAGCTGAGTAGTTTGAGACCCTTAAAGCTCAGTGCAGTTGGGCTGTGATAATCAAAATACTCAACTGTGTAAATGTGAAATGTATTGTATAGTCCGAAGTCTGTAATAAGCAATAAATTACAATGATGAGTCCACCCTGGCTATATGGCACCATATATGGCTATATGGTATAGGTTCATAAGTAGACAGGCTACTCATTCCTCTTACACAGGGTGACGTATTTTTGGTAACTTTGATTTAAATTAAAATCCTGCCTTTTTCTTTAAAGGAATTAGAATTATGATACTCACAGTGAATACTAGCATGATTTCTAATATTCTTTCCATGGGCCAAATAATATTTTAAATAAATTATCTTTTCAAGCTGAATTAACTGAGTTTAATCAGTTTAAATAAAGACACCACTGATGGCTAGTATTTTAGATGATGAAGGATTGGAGCTTAAGCTTCTTATCTGTTCATAAATTTTCTAATCTGTGAAATGGAGATAGCTATGTCTAAGGGAAGTTATGAAACATGGGTAATGTTAATAAAATGCTTTGAGGTCTTCCAGTGGAAGTGTAAGGAGTTAGTATCTTTTAATGCTAATTAACATTTTCCATGATAATTAATTTGATACATATGTTAATCCAGTGTTGTAGAACTGAAAAAATATGTCATTCTGAAAACTAGAGAGAGGCATTGATGGGGGGTCTGATTCAGTGTTCTTGAACTTAATGGAAGGAGCATTGTTGTTTTCAAGTGGCGTTGGATTAAGTCCCACAAATAAATATATGGGAGATCTTCTCATTTCACTGTCCCCAAGAAAACAGCTGTAAAAAGCAAGCAGAGAGGAAAAACAGTAGGAAGTAAATTATACTTATAAAGCTGAAATAATAATAAGGGAATATATATATTCACCTACCTGAAAAACTTCTTGCAAGAATAGGGCACGCTCCTGTGCTTTGTTTGCCATGCCAATAACATGCGTGACACACAGTTGCAAGGCATATACCTTAAAAAGTAGTGGGGGAAAATTGGAAGAGCTCCTGCATAATTTAGGATCATGACCCAAGGCAGCCTAACCTGGTCTGCATTGAGGCTACCACACTCTCCCCGAGGAGGATGGCTTACATAGAGAATCATAGAATCATTCAGGTTGGAAAAGACCCTTGGGATCATTGAGTTCAACCATCAATCCCACTCTACAAAGTTCTCCCCTACACCATATCCCCTAACACCACATCTAAACGACTCTTAAATATGTTCATGTGACTCCACCACCTCCCTGGACAGCCTATTCCAGTGTCTGACCATTCTTTCTGTGAAGAATTTATTTTCTAATGTCCAGTTTAAACCTACCCTGTTGCAGCTTGAAGCCATTCCCTCTTGTTCTGTCGCTAATTACCTGTGAGAAGAGACCAGCACCAACCTCTCTACAGTGTCCTTTCAAGTAGTTGTATAGAATGATGAGGTCTCCCCTCAGCCTCCTCTTCCTCAAACTAAACAGTCCCAGCTCCTTCAGTCACTCTTGATAAGATTTATTCTCCAGGCCCTTCACCAGCTTCGTTGCCCTCCTCTGTACTTGCTCCAGCCCCTTGATATCTCTCTTGTATTGGAGTTACCAAAACTGGACAAAGTACTCAAGATGTGTACTCACCAGTGTTGAGTACAGGGGGACAATCACCTCCCTACTTCCTCTGGTCACGCTTACTTCTTCTGGTCACGCTCACAGGCTCCTTTATATTGTCAAATGTGATTTGAATGCCATGAAGGTTTGACCTTTAATGGACAAATCCCACAAAGTACCTGAATATGTAAACACAGAATAATTTATATGTTCTTTGCCAGTACTGTTCGTGTTCAGGAGCTGTTGATCTCCCAGGCATGGGTGGCTTGAGTTGGGCAAGTCAAAATTGTTACTGCCTCTAGTTCTTCTGCCAGGACCCAGTGCTTTTTTGGCAGGGAGATGCATCCCATGTGGAGCATTTGCTGAATGTCCGCACTTTGCAGTGTGAGAAATAAACCCAGTGCTGTAAGTCTGGGAAGCACAGGATCTGCTGCTTCTTCTGTTCAACCATCCCTGGCAGGGAAGGGGAGTGGGAATCTGTGAGCAGAGATGCCTTCAGGCATCGGAGTTCTGCCAGCCTGGTTGCAAGTCAGCAGCCAGGGTTACCTGCTGCTGGGAGAGCGGTTTCTCAGCTGCTGTGCCCAGAGGGTAAATTTCTCAGAAGCACCAAACTGCGTTTCTCCGTGCCTTCACAGGAGCCATCACTTCGCCGTATGGCTGCTCACTCCACCTGGGCTGGCACAAGTGAGATTGACAGTACTTCTTGCAGCATTTAATCTGCATACAGCAATTAAACTGGCCCTAGAGAGTAATTGGATTAGCAAAGTGTTTGAATTAGTTGATGAGATAAATAGCCCTATCCCATAGCATTAATAGGATGAAGTCCGGCATGGCTGAAGCTTTGCCGCATGCCCTCAGCTTGAGCTGCAAATGTCACTTGGGGTTTTGATATCCATATGTAAGCAGAGTCAGGATGGGAGATTAACTTCTCCTAACAGCGAAGACAGGATTTTACAAGTGGTGCTCACCTTTTATGGACTGTGCATCATTACAGTGGCCTCCCAGATCACTGACCAAAATTGTATTGGTTTGGCAGTGGGGTGTAGTGGACAGTTACTCTATTTTGCTATCTGTAAATGCGTTTCCCTCTAAAACTATTTAGCATTTTTCCCACGAGAAATAAACATAATAATTAAAATGTTTCATGTCACAGTCTTTTTTTGTGTGTTGTATGCTTCTTTTTTTTAACCTAAAAAACAGGATGCTGCATTTTTTTCCATGAAAGCTAACCAGCCTGGATGAGGATGTTGTTCCCTTTAAGAACAGAAGTTTCTAGCTTCTGTTTAATGTTATTTTTATTTCCTTTAAAGCAGTTTGCATGTCATAAAGGCTACCCTGTGAGTGGCTTGCTCTGAGCAGGACTTGTCTCTTCCAGCTCAAAACATCTACAAAGCAGACAGAGATATCTCCAGCTGAGCTACTGACCCCAGTCAATGGTAAAGAGGTGCTTTTACATATTAAATGCCTATGCTAGGATGAGTTCAGTTTCACTCAGGAAGTACCTTTTTCCATTGACTGTAAAGGAAACCTCATGGAGCCTCGCTCAGCTGAAGGCATTGGGTCAGATGAATTCCCCTTTCTGTGCCTGAAGTTGTGGGACAATATTTTCAGAGACCGTCCGTGAAAACCCAGACCACTTCTCCTGCAGAATCAGAGGAAATTCTCAGGGTTTCTTTAAAAAAAATAATATTTTAATGCAGTTTTCACAAGCATCAGCAGTACGAGAATAAATCTGTTCTTAACTGTGCTTTTTCTTTAGTGTTGGAAAGGAAGATTTCGACAAGACAAAGCAGAGAGGAGCTGATAAGAAGGGGAGTGCTGAAGGAAATGCCCGAGCAAGGTGATAACATTGAGAATTTAGCTCCTAAGTGCTAAACATGGGTGATAAAGCTACTGTTGCATTGTTTCCGTGTAGTATAAATAGGTATGAGGGACAAAGCTGATGAGTGTGAGACATAATTTGGGCTATCTGACAAAAAACTAAAGTTGGAGTTGAGAGATTTGTGTTCTGTAACTGCTGCTGCCATAGGTACACCATCTGACTTCTGGTCATAACCTTTAAGTATTTTGATGCTCCTTTTAAATCATGTGACTCCTGTGGTTTCTACTTATTGTTTGCAGATTTTTTAAGTTAGTGATTAATCTATTTTTTGAGTCAATGTCTGCTTTCTAAATCAACTGGAGTATAACATGAGAAATTTTGGTTGAAAAATAAGAGGCTTTAGGACACCCAAGCAAATCAATAGCATCCATTTCAGATATCAAAAAGTACCAGTGCTGGGATCATACAGATCCCACCACTATCATACAGACCACATTCACAAATGGCACGAACATAAAACTGTGGGGAAACAACACAAGTTTCAAAATGCAATAAGGTTTAGTAACTGATATTAACCAGAATTTGTGTTTCAAAAAGCGTGAGTAAACCATGGTTAACACCTCTGTGCTGCATCTGATTATATCACTAGTGGTATTCTTTCTAATATTCTTGATCTTCTATAAATCTAGATCAAATAAAAGTCAAGTGAGTAAAATAATTTTCTGTAGCTTAAAATTTAACCATTCGTCAGTTTATCAAGTAGTTTAAGAACTCCATTATTTCTAAAAATATTTTTCTCCTAGAAATTGTGTTACTCTGCCTAAGCTGAAGAATCATGACCATATCAATGGGTATGGTTAGTATCATACACATTGATATTTAGAAGTAAAGGGCTTGTTTGTCAACATGTGACATCACTTGTCTTTGCAGTGTTTCGCTAATTATCAAGCTATGGCATTCAGCATAGCTGGCTTCTAAAATTGTCTCTGCCACTGTCTTTGACTTAAAACAAGAAATGTAAACTCTCCATACCTCAATTTGTCCCTCTGTGAATTTGTTACGGTTTTTTGCTATATGCTCTACTGAGGAGGTGTGTGACTTTGTCCATTGGTGGTTGTAAATTGGATTTATACTTTTGGGACAGCTAATGAAATGTGTTAACATTTCAGGTTGGTAACAAACAGTCTGAACTTAAATGCTATAACTTGTGCTAAAAGTGTGTATGCTTTCATCATCAGTGTCTTTGACCCCCTATTCCACTCTTAAAAGGGGATGGGACTTTGGATCCATCACAGAAATTGAGCAAAGTGAGAAAAGGATATAAAGATGAACAATTCTCTCCCCTTCCTCCCATCTTAGGGCGGCCATCAATCTGGTCCCTGTTGCCTTCATCACTTTGTACGTCCTTTCTGATGAAAATTATAGTTCTTAAGGAGCAGTTTGAAAGAATACAGGATTGGTTTGAAGGTGCTAAAAAAAGAGATACGGAAAAGACAGTGGCTGAGCACTGTGAAGGTAGTTAGAAGGAATGACTACAGAGCTGAAAGCTAGATGGGGAAATTACATGGAGTCTTGAAATGTGAGAGGTAAGAATTGTGAAGAAGTGACAATTTCACATGGGATGAAGAAGAAAGAAGTGGAAGGTGCCACTTGGAGGCAGGAAGTGTTTGCAGAACCATGACATGGATAAGAGGTGGGGATGCCACATGTGGAGGCAGAGAGGAAAGAATGGATTTATGAACCTCTGGAAGAAAGAAGATGAAGAACCTGAATGTTGCGGTAAGTTAAGAAGGAAGCCTTGTGCAACTGTCAGCTATAGTGAACAAGACAAGGTAAAGAGGGCAGAACTTAGTTTTTACACATCAAGTCAAATTAGTATGTGTGTGAGAATGAAACCGTCAGCTTAACCCATGGAGCAGCCCAGGGTGGTAGGAGAGAGGCTACGTAATTGTGTTGAAACCAGGGAACCAGCCAAATACACACATCTGATAGCATACAGCAAGGAAGAGGAGGAGAAGAAGAGAGTGGAATTACCGCAATTAATGAAGAATCAATGGGGAGAACCATATGAGACACCAGCTAGATTTGCATAATTTTTGGATGGACAGCAGGAGAATCCTGCAAATGGAAAGCAATCATTTACATGAATTGCAGGTGGGATGTGAGCAACATAAGCCTTAGAAACGACCAGAGAAGAAAATCAGCAGCAATTTCAAAATGAATGGAACAGAGGACAGAAATCAGTAAATAAGGGAAGAGAGAGAACTGTTGAGCCAGCAAGAGTATGTAGCATTTTTCAGGAATATAGAGACAAATAGAGAAGAGAAAGAAGTTTTTATCAGGATTGGAAAAAAACCAACCTCATAGCTGAGGTAGTCTGGGTAAATGAGTAAATTATCATCAGAACTGGGAAAGAATTTGACTTGCAGAATTCAATAATGGTATGATACATGGTACGGGAAGACCTCACCTTTGTTCTTAAGACTGGATGGTGACTTTGTGACCTATTTTGTTCATTAACTGGGCACATATTATGGACTGTGCTGTCTGAATTCCTGGCTGATTTGCCTACTGGGATGCACTGCAGTAGTCCTGCAATTCCCCCTGAGTTGTCCAGATCTGGGACCTGTTGGAACACATTGTAGCTCTGTTGTGGTCCATGCACACGTTTCTTTGCTGTGTAAACCAAGATGCAAGGAGGAAGAGAACGGGATGCGAATATGTACAGACAGGAAGCTGGACCTGAAAACCAATGGGCACTTTGAGGCCCACTACTGCAGAGGTGTCCACCCAAAGAACATGGAAGCCTATAAAGTTCCTTTACAGCATTCACTTTTCAGAGCAGATCTGCAGCCTGATGATTCACATTTCAGTAAGTCTTTCTGCTTTGCTTCCATGGAAACTCGAAAGCAGAGGGATGCTGTGTGTTGCAAACAGATGGTAAGGAAGCAGTTAAACTCAACAATAGCTTTTTAATTTTTATTTCAGATGGTGATGTAACAGTAAATTTTGAAACTTCAAATGGACACACCATAGCTGTTGGTGAAGAAACCATACAGGAAGAAAACGTGGTAAAAGCCACCGGAGATAATGATACTTTATCAGAGAAAGCATCAGCATTGGAAGGGAAAAAAGAAGAACAAAAAGGTATATGAACACATTTTTCACAAATTGTTTTTCACATGCTTAAAATATTAACATGTTCTTCCATTAGCACTGATACATGCTGTGAGTTCTGTTCTGTCACAAGGATGCCAGCAGAACCCGCCGAGAAGATAAGACTTGTGAAACTTCAGTATTTCATCACTGGTAGGCATGAATTTTACTGTGGATATAATAAGGTCATAAAGAGAAGCATGGTCTGACCATGAAAATGTGCACAGGGAAGCACAGTATCTGAATTCAGCATGAGCCTTTCCCTGTAACCATGGGCAAGCTTTGGTTTCACATTTTCCTTTTGTGAAAGAAGACACTAAGTGCATATACATCACCTCACAATATCATTGTAGAAGTGGCTCATGGGTTGAAAGTTTGAATGTCTTTAAGCCACTTAAAAACCATGTATCATTTTGAAAATAACTTCAGCAACACATTCTTGTTGGTTTTAATTAAATTGTAAACACTTACAGTACAGCTCTTCAGAAACATCCAAGGGGTTATATCCCTACCACAAACCAAACCTAGGTCATTTATGGAAAATTTAGTTTATGACTATAGGGTTTTCTATAGATGAATTGCGTAAATATTTAGCAGTTCCAAAGACCATATTCATTTTATTACAATAACTCAGATCTACCTTGGTAACAAGAGTTTGACTATGAAAAAAGTAAAGATTAATGTGGAATCACAAGATCTGGACCAGTTTTGTTTTCTAGCCCCTTGAATAATCCACCACTTCTTTTCCCTGTCAAAAAGTGTTCTTAAATACTATTCCATTTATTGGATTTTCCTAGAGGAAAGAGCAAGGTTACAAAAGATCAAGAACTTCATGGCTGGCTGTTAGACTGAGCAGCCTTTCCAATGTCTTCTGGTAACCTCTACCTAGTGATGAATGAGCCTCTGGAGGTTGAGAGGGTCAGTTCAGCTAATACAAAAATTTAAATTCTTCTCTAAGCTATGTAAATCACTTGACTATGTAAAAAGTGGCTGAATGTCCAAGGAGAACTGCCTTTCTTATGAGATTTCTAGTACTTCCTGTCTCCCAACAAGACAGAAATACAAGATTAGCCTTTTTCATGACATTTAAATACATCTATCTTTTGGTGCCAACTAGAACCAGATGTGTATTGGGTCAGGGGAAAAGAGTTATAAAAGCCATGGAAAACTCCTTTAAAATGGTTCAGGTTAACTTTGGGGTTAGATCAGACCACTTATTATTTTATGCATCCATAAATACAGCATTTTGGAACCGTCAGGTCTTGGAATTTTTCCTAAGGTACAGGGTTTTTTTAGAAATACACATTTCTAACTATGTTGAAATCCCCTCTAGCTGGCATTGCGGAATGTAGAACTCCAGTGAAGCAGGAAGGGTTCAATATCTATTTCAAATGCTTTATTGCACTCTGCACTCCCTATATATTTTGTTGACCTTACAGGGAGAAATTAATAATGATTGCTGTACAGGAGTAGACTCAGTACAGCAGAATTTATAGCTATCACTCCAGTCCCGCTCAGAAGATGAAGTATATAGGGAGGAGGGAGAAGGAAAACAAAAAATGAGCAAACTTTGTATTCTAGGCTTCATAGAATGTCAATATGACGTACAGAAGATGCAAAACACTTTCAAGTATACTTTCCTCTTACATCTAAACATCAAGTTCTTCTGTGCATAAACATCTTGAGTCCCCTGAAAAGGAGCAAGATAGATTTATTGCAGAGAAATATTCTGCCCAAAAAAAGGTGTTAAGAATCAATTCAACCCATCAGCAACGGTGTTACACAGTGCAAATCCAGTACAACTCACTGGATGGTCATTAAGAATACACTTCAGTTATTCTTTACTTTATAGATTTGCAAGCAAAAAAGGTGAGCTAGTCTGTTGAACTCAGTGGAAGAACAAGGCCCACTGCATCTCATAGATGCATCTCACCTGACAGATTTTCTTCCATGATTTTTAATGGTAGAGCGAGGAATTAACAACTGCAGAGTGGAGGTTTGCTAATGCTGACAGAGCATCAAAGTCAGAGCTGAAGCAGGAATACCTACTTCACTGTCTTCTGCTCAGACCGTAAAAGTGCTGGTGTATCAGATCACAACCCTCCGTCATGAGAACTGAGATAGGTAGAGTGAATACTAGCTGGACAATTGGGAATAACGGATGCAAGGAGTTCATCTTTAGTGAGGCTAATGTTAGGCTTTTTTAGAGTCATGAGCTCTTATGTGTAAATCTTGAAGGAAGTTACATACACTTTCCATGTTTATAAGACCTGAAGACAGGATGAATTCCTGCTGTTTAGTAGCACAATGTGCTGCCATTCCAACTCCAGCTGAATCAAAATGTCCCAAAAAATGTCTCTTAGCCCCTGAAAGTTACGAGGTTATTTTAAAATGCTTTTATGAAATAGTGGTGGTCTTTACTTGCTCTCTTGTTCAAGTGGGTCTTGCAAATGGCCTTGTCATATAAATATGATGATGACTACTGGAGCTGGAAGCTTAAAAAGAACAAGTGATACAGGCACCTTGTGATAATATGGTGAGATTTGGCAGCAATGCTTGGTAGAATGTGGAATGTGTTAGGAGTTAAAAGAAGTTAAAGGAAAAAAATTGTTTCAGCCTGAGCCACAGAAGTATAGAAACAACAGGGCAAACAATAGGCGCAGCCATGCAATGTAAAAATGAGTTAAGCAGAAGCGAGTGAAGATGATGACCCCTGAAAGCTCTTCCCTCTGCTGCCGGGCAGCTCCATAAACTGGGTACCCATTTGCTGCCTGTCAGCTCACAGGTGCCTTTTGTATTTGGTGAAAAAATTCCCTTTGGCAATTTAATAGTGTAACCGTTACTGTTTGTAGTAATGATGAGATGTCAGTCATCCAAGCCAGGTGTTTAAAAGGAAATTTCTCCTTTCTGTCAGGATAATAAAAAGCTGGTGACAGTTTTACATAAAACAAGTAATTGATGGATAAAGCTTTGCAGATGAGAAATCAGAGAAATCTTTTTCCTAGATCATTTTTTCACATTATGTTTGTACGGAGTTGAGTGCTGAATTCTTTAGTTTTATTTTGACTAGGAGAAGTCATTACCATCTTTTGCGGAAAGCAAAGAGCTAAACTGTAGCCATTGTCTGTGAGCACCTTGGAAGGGATAGAGAGCAGTGAGTAGACAGTCGGCATGTCTGAATACACCCTGGTTGTCTGGGCAGCACACCAGACTGTTCCATCGCGCCAGGGCTCCTGACCTGTGGCGCTTGTCAGCAGTAACCCCAGCAGAACCCAGTACTCCAGGTCCCAGGTGGGGTATGAGCATCACAAAGGGGATCCAAGGAATTTCTTTGCCTCCTGCCCCCTACAGCAGTGTTGGAGAAGAACAAAAGCCACATCAGTAGAATAGGTGCCAAAATTATCGCTGCTGATGCAGCATGCATGCTGCACATGGTAAAACCTCCTGGTACTTTATCAGAGCTGCTTTTCTCCTTTCCACCCTCCCAGGGTATCTCTGTCACACAGATGTACCAGAGAACCCTGAATTGGTATCCGAGTTCAACTTTTAAACTTAGGTCTTACTCATTTTTGTCATAGCAAGCTAAATCTTTTCATGACTCTGGTAGCTACTTTCACATTTCATTGTTACCTTGGGCTTGAAGAAGTGAAAGGCTCAGTAACCATTAGCAAGATACTGCTTGGAAAACAGTTATAAGTTTTGTTTTGCATACCATCAGTCAGGTGAGTTAGATGCTGCTCTGATAAATAATTGCATTGCAGGAAGCCAGAGCTCTGTTGCGGGTGCTGTGGGTGACATGGAGCGTAAGCTTCTGAAATGTTCCTATGCCATTTATACAAGTCCGATCCTTTCAGGTTTTCTCATGTCCTTCAGTGAAAGAAAAAATTTCTAGTCCTGTTTCCAAATGAATTTATAGGATACATGCGCATAATGCTTTTTCCCCCCAGGATAACTCTAAACTGAGAGCTGGCAAACAGGTCTTGGTATGCTGGGTTCAGAGGTCCTTTCCTCTATACTTTGTCTGCCCTCCCTTAACTCTGCCATTAAATTTAATCTTTTCTTTTTCTCGTGGGTAACAAAAAAATAAATTGGAGACACAAGTTCTGGTCTTATGAGCATGCATTGTTGCTGACCAATGCTTTAGTTTGTCTACCAAGGAATGTTCTTCAAAGTCAAATTTTCTAGGTTCCTCTTCTCAGAAGCATTTACTTTATTTCCCCAAAGTGGAACAAAACCTGTTGAATTTAAGATAGTAAGTGAGCTAGTCTGTTGACTCAGACAAGAGCCTGCTTTCTCTGAAAAGTGTAATCCTGCAAACCACTCATTGTGAGAGACAAAGCAGACTTTCTTCCCCCTTGTGTGCCTAGCTGGCTTCCTACACTCATGATCTCTGTAGATCATCGACATGAGCACCGTACATAAAAGGGCTGGGGTTTATTGCCTGACTCCCAAAGAATCTCTCACTCCAGCTGAGTTATTTGCTGGCTAAACCCAGTTCTGCTAAGAATAGTATATCTTCGATTCATCACCTGAACTATGTAAATGAGGCTGAATCCAAATCTTCTTAAAAGGAAAACCACTCTAGATAAAGCTGTATTTGGGCAGAGCCTGTCCACTCAAGTCAGCCAGGCTGGCTCGTGCCAGTAGGCTGACGTGAGAGGCACAGGCTTTTACCCACAAAAGTTGAGTGGCAGAGGAAAACTCCTGATTTGTAAAGCTGCTTTTGTTTGTTTGTTTGTTTTTAGAGAAAAGATATCCTAATGTGGCTCTAGAATTAAAATCGTAGATGTGATTTTAATGAACTAACCATTCAATTATTTGAGCATCTCTATACAGAAAGTATCAGGGAATGTAGAAGCCTACGTGCCTTTTGCTTTCCCAGTCTCCCATAGACCAAGAAATAGTGAAAGTACGCAGCCAACAGTGAAGGATGTTTGGGGTATTCTCTCTTGATTTAGCAGCTTACTTTTTACACAAAAGTTGGACAGAGCAATGTAAAATGACAGTCAGTGGTTTGGTTTTTTTCCTTTTCTATCTTGGAACCAATGCAAAATATCTGAATGCAGTTGCTTTAGGTCAGACATTACACAGGTCCCTTTCTCCCCTCTCCTGTGTTCTACTCTGTGTTACGAGACCTCTTGCACACGGTGCTGTTGAAATCATAGAGTGAGTAAGATCTAGAAGTCTGCAGATGTACAGATCTGCTCATCCATCTTCAAGAAAGATGAAGCCAAAACTGCAGAGAGCACTGCAAAAAGCATCATGAGACAGCTGTTCTTGCTCAGCCTAGCAAAACGGAGCCTGAGAGAGCCTGAGAGCGTTTGATGATTATAACAAGCTGGTGTATAGCCAGGAGAGAGCATGGCTAAAGGACAATGCTGGCACAAGTAGAAAGGAATAAGCAGTGGCTTGAAATACATTTAGACTAGAAATTAAAGGAAGCTTTCTAACAATTAGAATGGGCCTTTTCTTTAACAGAATTTTAGTAGCAATAGCAGGAACAAAAAATGGAGCTGGTTACGTCTGAAGTTTATGAAAGGATTTATATGAGTTGACCACCTGCATCAGCATAGTCAATGAGTCAGAAAACAAGACAAAAAACATCTTGTCTTGTTCTTTGTCCCATGTTTCTGAATGACAGCTTCTGGGTTTTGATTAATTAAAACACGGCTCTCTGTGTAGGCTGGAAAGGAAACTCATGTTTCAAAACTCTTGCTGAGTTTCATTTAGCAGGAAGTCATCCTGCAAAAGTCAACAAATCATATGTTATTTCCAACTTCCACTTTACATAGTGTTACTCCACTGAGTTGTGCTCATCTTCCAGGAGGTGGGTGCTTTGCAGTTGGTGTAGGTTATATGCTCGTGCTGCAGCCCTACTGGTTTTCCAGGAGCTAGCTTCACATCACTGCTCTAGATGTAGAAACAAAAATACCAGTACTGTATGACAAAATCCTGGGGTAGAAAAGCTTTGGCCTTCAGTTCCTTGGAAGTTCACAAAAGTAAAGAAAAAAATTCTTGTATCATTCAACCCAGTCATGTATGGTTTCTGAAACCATGCCCAGGATTTTCATAGGTCCATGTGGTCCAGAGCTTGCAAAAGGTCCTACATTTAGCTCCCAAAATGAGTCATCTGATTTTCCAGTGCATATGGCAAACTTTCATCTCTCTGAAAGTCTTTGAGACTTGATGAGTCCCCACAAGAGCTGTTGTATACTGAGCACTTTGCAACCCTGGCCGTCATTTAGGTGTTTGTATGAGAACACAGCTTTCTTAAGAGTCTGGCCCCAGTCATAATTTCTGTGAACAAGCAAATCTGGTCTCAAAGTGAGCTTTCTTGAAAACCTGTCCTTTGGCAAATTTATTCTAAACATAAACATATTATTGATCCAAATGCTTAATGAGACATTAACATTTGCTTTGCTTTCCTATTTAAAGAGTAATTTATAGGCAGATTGCTTTTACGGCAGATGTCTTGTTCAAGGCAGCAGTGAATAAAAGATATTCCTATCTGATAGTCTTTTGGAGACCTTTTGTTAAAAGGTCAGTTCATGACGAACAGATGTCTACATTAAGGAAAACAACAGCAATAAAAATACATTGCAGCTGGTACTGAGGTACCTGGGGGGTTGGCTTGAACAAATAGATGCGTCTGAACTGATTCAGATGCCTCCTTGTTTTGGCAAAAGATGCAAAAAAAAGAGCAGGCATGAAGACCAAGGGTCCATATTCAAGCAGAATCATGTTAGGGAGGTACAATTACAGCATAATTGTATCTTGAGCTATTTACAGACATCGGACCGCCCCTGTTACTGTTCATGGTCAAGCCACTGTTGCCATTATCAGTTATTTGTATACTGTATCTGTATACAGTAGTTATGTATATACCAGGAATTTACTGTAGTGTCGTACATTAAGTGCAGAAAAACACAAAAAAGTTCCAATGGACTTGCAGTAAAAGAGAGGACACTGTGGTTAGACACTGAAAAACAAGAGGGGACCAGACCAGGATAACGAGCACAGTGCTGGCGGCCTAAAAATGGTCAGCTTTGGCATCACAGCAGAGGGGAATTTGAGGGAGGACAGTCAGTTAATGTTCACAAAGCCTGAGGGGCAGCAGAAGAAAAGCAATAAATAGCATCTACTTCAAAACTTGGCTTGTTGCTGGTACAATGGACTGGTCAGGTAGGAACTGGAAGTCTGTATCTTAAGAGTAAATGAGAAACAATACTTCGGGCAGGATCAGACTACACTGGAGGCAGTCAAGTTTATACCTGATGAGGTAAAAAAGATTAAGCTAACAAAGGTAAAACCAGCAAAGGTAATAAGATGCCAAGAGGGATGATATGGTCAAAGGCAGTCTTCTTCACCACAGCTTTCCTTGTGTCTATGACAAAAAGAAGATTCGTTGTTCAAGGCCAAGAAAAGGGCATGTACATAATCAAGGGGCAGTGAAGGCTTGATGAGAGCTGTAGCTATCTGAGCAGATAGGATGCTGCTGTGCAGAAAGAGTCTGCCAGTCTTTGATATCATGTACATACCACTATGGAAAGAGCTGTCCTGGATAAAGATGATATCCCAGCAATGGCAAGGTATTTCGGTTAAAATCAATATTATAGAAATAGCCCACTTTAATCACAGCTGAAGTCAACAAACAAGAACTTTGATGTGAATGAACTGTTCCAATTTTGTTTTTCATTTATAACTTTTAGTTATTTCTCTAAACAAATATGAAAATTAATTGATTGTCACTAAGATGTGTTTATTTTCAACTAAGTAAAGATGTAGCCTTATATTTTGTACTTTTTTTCCTGAATCAGAAGGTAAATTCTAATACACATTATATAAATTATATAGCTTAACGTAGATTGACTGAGATTCTAAATAATTGCACTGTGTTACTTTAGAATATGGTGAATGATGTATTTCTTTTTACTAGGTTATCATTCTCCTTTTAATATTTTGTCTACTAGTATGACTGGAAACAAAACACAGTAATGGTATATAAGTGCGCAAGTTTTAAATTCATTCTTATTTGTAAATAAAATTTTAGCATGCTGGACCCATAAGTAAAAGATCTATCAAAGAATTGTTTACTCTTAAAATTCTTACTGATCGTCATGTCCTTCAAGATCTTCAAAATACGAAATCTTACCTTATCTTGCAATGTTTGTTATTAATAGAATTAAACTTTTAAAATGTCGTGCTTTTTCAGAGTTATGTCAGTTTTTCAACTTTGAATGAAGGTAGGTAGAATTTCAGAAGGAGATGCCTTTTTCTATAAAAAAGGAGAGCAAAATGTAACAAATATGTATGTTTCTTTCTTCTTCCAAAGTCTTTCCCTCATCCAAAGTTCTTTCTCGGGAAAACTAAGAGGCAGTACAAGAATCTGTACTCAAAAGAATCTGTTTGAAAGCTGTAAAAGGTTGCTATGCAATGCTTCTTGCAAAACATTAGCAAAAACATATTCGTCTATAATGGGCTGGAAATAAAGGAGGAAGACACTGGACAGTTAATATTAATTCCTTTAGTTCATGAGGAGACATATGTGTGCATGTTGCTTTTAGTAACTGCAGGTGATGCATTATGTTCATGTTAACAAGCCTTAAGCTAGAGGTTGAAAAGGCTTTGTTTCCAAGATGGAGAATGTCATTGTTGTCTAACACATTATATGTTTTTCATCTACTAATCTCAAAATGAATAGGTGCTGTTTATCTCTTGGGAATCATTGACATGGGAAGGAAGAGAGCAGGGAACAGAAATGAGATCCAGGAAGGGGCATTTAATGTGTGTAAGACTGAGGCTCTAATAGGAACATACCACAAGACATGAATTGGTTTCCTCTTGAATTATAAGAGACTGTTAGGAGTCCTTGCAATATTTGCTTGCCTCCTTTCTTCCCCAGCCATTGTAGTTTTTAGTAAGATGCAAATAAAGCCCATATGATTCTGATGGTGTGCTCTAGCTTTTATAATACCCTTTTTCTGGAAGGTTTGGGAAGGCTATCTTGAGACCAAATGGGCACGGAATTGGTGTAACTGAATAGATGAAGATTCCCATGTGGGAACTTTAGCTGTTCCCATCTCAGAACAGCCAATCTTACAACCATAGTGATTATGTTGCAAATTTTTATGTTGACTATAAATGGCTCACCTACGTTACATTTGGCATTAGGCCTGCATTTTTGAAGTGAATTTCCTGGTCATCCTCACTTACTCTTCTTTGGTTTGCAGAGCACACAAACCAGGTTTCTTTTGGGTGAAGCTAAGCCAAAAGATGCATTCAGAAACTTCTGCTCCCACCACGACTGGGCAAGTAATCTACAGAGCTAGCCCAAAGCTAGTCCAAAGTCAAGTCTCCTGAAATGTACATTGTGGATGTTGGGTCCTCACTGCTGCCTCTTTCACTCTACAGAGCCATTCCTATTGCACAACACAATGTAGATCCAGCCTAAGTGCCCATTGACTAAGGAACTGCTGATTCTTGAAACAGTACCCAGAGAGCTTTCAGGAGAGGAGAGAGTTCCCATGGCAAAAGATATCCTATTTGATTTATCTTCATCTCTTTTCTGAAGAGTAGAAATACCCTGAAGAAGGTACCCAAAATAAAGCTGCTATGAGCAAGCAGTCTGAAGCTTAGGAGAAAAAATCAGGGGAAAAATTCAGCTGCGTAGACATATTTGAACCTATGGCTGAGAGAAGGGTCCTGTTCATATTCAGATTCACATGAATCTGAGTTTTATAGCCTGTTGATCTCAGAGGGCTGGAAAGAAGCCAAGGGAATTTGTTAGAGGAGCAAATGGCATTTCCCTTGTTTAGTTTGCAGCCAGCAGTCTAGTTGAGGATACTGAATGTTAAGGATGATCCTTGGAGGTCAAGAATAGATGAGACTGAGAGAAGTGCTGGGCAAAAAACTTCCATGAGAAGGACCTGAATTGGGATGGACGGTAATTTTTTTCCAAGATGATACTTCAGTAAGGGGCAGAAAATGAAGAAGTGTCTCCTGATTCCCAAAAGCTCAAGCAGCAAAAAGTAGTCATTTGTTGTCAGGTTTGCTGTTGAATGTTCGTGGTGTATGTCTGTGTCAGTTGGCTTCTGTTCACTTTCTTATCTATAGAGAGCATTACTGATCCCTGCACAGAAATACCGGCACCCCATGCTCCACCACTACCCAAGCCTAAGCCTAAATCTAAAAAAGCTCCGCTACCACCAAAAACCGCTATTGCCGCTTCCACTGCCACCAGCCATAAGAGTAACGAAGCACCTCATGCTAAAAAAAAGGGAAAGGCTCCTGCTAAGCAGCCTCCTCTCCCACCGCCCAAGCCAACAAGTCACAGTGCAAACCGAGAAGCTGGTGAGTACTGCACCGGCAGTGCCAGTTACGGTGGGTGCATGTGCATGGGGGTGCTTGGCTTGGTCTTACGATAACTTCTGCCTTTGTATATAGTAGCATCACTGAAGGGCATGCCAGGGATGTTTTTAGCTACCTTCCCGCTGAGCTCTGGTTTTGCTGTCTTGCAAACACCCAGACAGCGGTCAAATCGCTTTGCTGTTTAATGAACTTAAGCACAACACCAAGCACATATATTGAATTCCCAGCTCAAGTGTGAATGCCGGCAACAAAATGACTCAGAGAACTGCTGAAGACTCAGCAGGAAAAAAAAAAAGGTGACTTCTTAAACCAAACGTATGAGTTGCCCCAAAGTAAAACCACCTTGGTATTGCTGTAACTTTCTGCTGGGAATGTGGACTATTCTGATAAATTTGACAAGATTACAGTATCTCAAAGAGGTAAAGGATAAAACCATGGAGACATCTTTAAAGACTGTTGAGTAACAGGTTTTTTAGCTGAAAAATAAAAAGAATTATAAGTCATTGGAAGTGGCCAGCCTGAGCCGGTTGATGGTTTACTGTGATTCTAAGCACGCACTGGAAATGGAAAACGTCCACCATCAGCACGCAGCAGATGTGTTTATCACTACTCCTTCGAACCCGAATTCAGCAGTGATGCTAGATTAAAGATTATACGTAGCTCTTCTCAAAGCACTGATCTTGAGTTTGAATGGTTGTAATTTAGACTATGACCAAAATGAAAACATCCAAATATAATTTGGACACAAGCAGTATTATGATGAATGGACTGTATATATGCATTGGCCAACTTATACAAGCTTTGTGTTTTCAATCCTCTGTCAGTCTTTCAGAGCCCTCCGGTCTCTCCAGTTTTCTCTCCAAGTATACCTCTTCATAGCTTGTACATTTTGGCAAGTTTTGTATTTGAAGCACACAGAAGAAGACTGTTTGAAAATGTTGCAAGACTACTAGAGTTACAATAATAACTTTGCCATAAAATATCCATTATCTTGGTATTAACTGTCCCTACTACATCAGACAACCACAAGAATAAATATTTTGAAAGCCCCGAATTTGCTGCTTGTATTTCACATTCAGCTGGAAAACTCAGTTCTTCCCAGGTGAAGGAACCTTTTAACAGCAGACCTTTCAGAAATAAAACAACCCATCACATAAAGAAATGTTTAGACCAATGGCTGGTAACAAGCTCTCAGGTATCTCAGTTCTTAAATTAAAATGCATTCAGATTCCAGATTTGTCTTTTAGTAGCCATGCTGAAATTTTATGCAATGCTTGAGACCATATGGGTATGAAATTTATCAATATATTCCTTATATAAAATAGTACACATTCTACTGGTAATTTCTTCCAATGTTAGGCATGTTGTGTTCATTTAAAGGGCAGTATTTAATAAATAGAGCTGAATGGGAGCAGTATTTAGTACAAGAGGTTTATCAGATCCTCGTGAAACTGAACATATGATGCAGCCAGTGATCCGGTCCCATGAAGGAAAAGAGGAATATGAGTAACAACAGAGCCATGGCTTTCCTGAGGGCACCACAGCAGGTTTCCAAACTGAAGTAGTGGAGCTTGGATAAGGCGGGACTTAAATGTAAGCATGGACATGTGCCAAAGGGCAAGTAACAGCCATGAAATTTTTAATTTAAACAAAATTCAAATCTTCTACTGAAAAAGAGGCATGACAGAAAATTGTCAGGCAGCCCAGTCAAAATCAACAATAGCAATAGCACTTTTGACCCATGTGAGAGTGCAGGGGGGATTTTCCCTGGGAGAAGTCTTTCAAGTTGCTGTATCTAATTGCAGGTCCAGAAAGGTTCTGAGAATAATGTAAGGATTTTTTCAATGGAAACATCTTTTGACATGTTCCCAGCAACAATTATAGCGTGGCTGTATATTGGTATTATGTTGGTGTTCTTAAGTGTAAGCATGTAACTGGTTCTGTTGACCTCCAGCCTGCGTGTAAGTGCTTTGCTGGATGAGAACCAGAGCCCTTTCTTAATACCATCCACTTACTCAGCAAGGTTTTTGCTAAATAATGTGCAGGTTGGAGCCACCATCTATTTCCACTGCAATTACGAACAGCTGCCTGTACCATTTCTTTACTTCCTTTTGTTTTGCCGGTAAGTTAAGTCAGTGATTTGCAGTTGGTGTGGATGATTAGTGCAGTTGTCAGTGGATTCTGTACTGTGCCTTTTACCTTGCAGAACAAAGAAGGACAGTGATTTGCCTGAAGTTATGAGTTTCTGTGGATTTTTCCAGATGTACTGAAAGCCTCACAGCATTCTAAATGTTTATAAACCGTAACATGCAGCTACAGAAGAGAACAGTATAATGTGTCTTCTGAATTATTTTCCATCTTTGAGACTGAGAATAGTCTCACTGTGAAAACTATTTTTATATCATGAGCTTATTGTGGCCAGTATCTGTATTTTGATTCTATCCTAATCTGCTGGGGTTTGTTTTTATTTAAATGCTTATAAGTAAAGTAGGCCTTTCAGCAGATTTCTATTACAGCTTTCTGTTTTACTGGGCAAGCTTAGCCACAAGGCTGCTGTGCAGCTTTATAATGCTTTCATTTGTTCTCTTAAGTTTAATGCGTTTTTACTACAGCAGAAGTGTTTGAGTTGGATGCATTATGATGAAAAGGACTGAATCGTTAAGATGGTTGTCATTTTTATTGCTTTTTAAATGAAAGAAGTCTGAAGCTCACAGTCCAGATGATGGGTGCATCAGCACAGCAAAGAGAAATGTGACTGGAATGCACATGGGCATGCAGGCTAGCTGAAATCTCTTGCAAACTTGGGCATTGAGGCATACATGCTTCAATATAGTAAGTAGCACAGGATTAAAAACAACATCACTGGCCAGCTCGTACAGCTAAAAACGTTGTGTCACTACATTTTCAAGGCGACCTGAGTTGGTCACTGGTTAGATGAAGACCTCCAGTGCCTCCTCCCTTCTGGAGATCATTTGTGCAGAGTGAGATCAGTGGTTTCTGCCTCTGTTTTATGGACATACCCAGCTGGACCTGAAAGTACATCTTTATTTGCTGTCCTCTGCTGCTTGCCATTAGCTAGGACCACACCATTTGCAATAACATTGCGGAAGGTAATTAACTGATATCCACAATGGTCCTGAGGTGTTCATTGAAAAGCATAGGGAAAAACATGGTGTTCTCATAGAGCTCATACCAAAAAAATTCACATTACAGAAAAGGTCGGGCATTTTTCTCTTTCTGGTAGCACTTTATTTTTGAACAGGGCACTAAGCACGTAGTAGACTTTTTATATGATGTCCAGGCAAGTTTTAATGGGCCAATGCAGAATGCTAGAATCAAACTCACCCATTCATGAGGCTGATCCCCCTCCACTGTTCTTGGTCAAGTATTCATCATTTCAGTTTTTCCCAGCTGCAAGGTGAAATTTGAACTGCAATATTTACTCATCTCAAGTGTACAGATGAAGGATTGTAGAAGTATCAAGTGTAATTTTCTCATTTTTAAAATATTAGCACATGTGAATCCATGCAGAAAGAACAATGCAAAAATGATATAGTTGCAAGACTGTAAAATGCTTTATCTTTCCTTATTTTAGCTAGTTCCTCTCATGCAAAAAAACCACCAGTCTCCAAGTCCTCTTCATCACCATCTCCTTCGTCCACATCATCTCATCCCAAAGCCTCTAAGGAGACTTCTAGCAAATCGGGCACATCAGGGACTCCCAGGGGCAAGAAAAAACCTGGGAAACACTCAGCCCTACGAACAGCACCGGATGGGGCTGCTTCTTCCCCCTCGGGTGCCACAGCCAACAGGTCGGAAGCAAAGGCAGAAAAACCTGAGCCTCAGCAACCTTCCATAGTGATTTCTGAAACGGAGGATGCAGACGAACCAAGCAAGCTCATCGTGCCCCCTCCTCCCACCGCTGCTCCTCCTCCACCTCCACTTCCACCTCCTTGTCCCGCTGCAGCCGCTCAGCCCACTGTCTCCTCAGATGCCCAAGAAGTGTCAGATGGCTGTGTGGCAGGGCCAGCCGTCCCCGGATCAGATACTAAACCTCTTCTCCAGACTGATCATGGCACAGACGAGAGCCTGAGCAGTACGGCCCTAGACAGTGGCCCAGATGCTAGTGGAGAAGACACAAAAAGGTAAGATGTTATGGCTGTCATGGGTAAGTGGTAAGACCCACAGCCAAGGCAGCCACATTTCTTCTCGTAAGGGACGCTGTGGGAGGGTGGGGATCTCTTCTATTTCTTCTGCTGACTGGTGACAGTTTGTGTCCTTTTCTGGAGGCCCAGGGCAGCATTGCATCCCGGCGGAATTTGTTCTTTCCCAATGTCTTTCAGCCATTCACCTGCAGCACCTCATGTTTCCCCAAAAGGTCATTGCTCATAACCTGCCTCCTGCATCGTTGCGTGGTTTGTTGGGACCACTGCAGTCAGCAGTTCAGCTAGTAGCTGAGAACATTTTTATTTCCTTCTCATAAAGGCAAACAAGAAAAGATGCTGAATTACAAAGGGGTTTTACTTTTTGTGGGGATATCATTAAATATCTCACTGCTAAAGCTCTCGGTTCAATAGCTGAATTTACTTGCACACTTGGAAATTACAGTTTCAGGCTTTGGTTAGTAGGTGTTTGGTCTGTCACTGCCTAATAGCTTGTCTGAGTCTCAGATAGTATAAAATCTAGGTAAGAGCAAGTCATAAGTATATTTCTAAAGCAAAATAGTTATCAGCGAAAAAGAAACCGGCTTATTGATCTGTCTTTTCCCTGCCACGAGAACTAGCATCTTTCATAACAACTCAAGAGAGTTTAGTCTAGATGCCAGTGTCCTAGAGTCTTTCCTTTAAATTCTCACTGGTATCTCTGTACCAGCATTACATTCCCATGCCGCTTCTCCCTTTACTCTTCCCTTCCTTTACATAAAGATTTTCCCAAGGCAGAGAGCACTCTGCTGCTGATTTCCATGTTCATCAGTGATAGACATGAACATTTGGACTCAACAGCAGTAAAACTATATTTACAACAGAGTTAGGCTTCCAGAACATGAAGAACACTTCCATCCACACTTGAGCTCACTCCTCTCACCCCCAACTTTATGAGCTGTTTTTCTCTTCTTAGTAGCTTTTAGGTACTATTGGTCCCATCCCACAAGAAATAAAAAAAGAATGAGCATTTTTCTTTATACAGGCTTTGCAGCATGTCATCCCAGACTGTTTGAATCTTTTTTCCTAACATAGGTGCATACAGGTACATATATACATACACATACTTTATATATGCTTTATATATGTATATTTTTTAGAAAGAGACAATTTTGAGTAACAGAACTTTTGTTTTCATATATGGCCTTTCTCCCATTTCTATCTGTGCTGCTTGCATTAGTGTAACACCATGTCTGCTTCTGAATTAACAGCTTGGCTACGAAAGAAGGCCAAGAAGTGGAGGCACCTGACCAAGCGCACTCTGAACCTTCGGAGGAGGCTTCTGACGCTGCTGCCCCTCCTGAGAGTGAAAGTAGCCGAGAGAGCCACAGCAGCGACTCGGACTCTGACGGACCGATACTGTACACAGACGATGATGATGATGACGATGATGATAATGCAAGTGCTGAAAGTAAGCCCCTGACAAGAAGGGTGTACTGGGAAGAAGTGGCCACCTTTGGGTATATCTAATATGTATGTTTGGCCTGGGCTGGCTGAGAGAGCCTATTAAGCTGCTGTGGTTGCATCCAGATTGCTAACTGGAGCTTACTGGTTGAGTGCAGTCCAAAGACATCTACACCCAGCAAGATTTTGTGCCGCTGCCTCCATTAAATTGTGGCCTTCAGGAGAGCGAAGGCTTTGGGATGCAGCTGCTACCAAGCACATTAGCCCATGGGTGATTCTGTTCCAGGATCTGGTTCTCTGGCAGGGCATCCCACCAAGAAGTTGCAGGCTACTTTTTGCCCATTGTGTTATGTGAGCGTGCCTGACCCATGCTAGTGCAAAGTAAAGAGAGGAGGGTATGGCTGCATGGGATGGTTTTAGATGATTTAATATTTTACCACTACTGAGAAATAAGTGTCCCACTTCTCCCAGACAATTTTGATGAGAAATCCGCTGGGGCCCATGCAGTGGTGGGAGCAGCTCAAGCATTGCACAGATGGGAGTGGAGGTGAGAGGAGCAGGTTCAGGAGAACATGAGGCTGGAACAAGGTCTCAACATTAGTGCATCAGCGAGCCATGGATTTGGTTTGCCTGTGTCATTAATCTCTACTGTTAAAAGCACCAGTGTAGCTTTCAGATGAATTGCAGTAGAAATCCCAGAGTTTCTTGTGGGAGTAACAGGCAGGGGTGGGCAACAGAGGAGGCCCATCAGTCAGCAGCTTCACCATCTGAAAGTCATTTGTTCCTCTTTGATCAGGGTGTTTTTAAGCATTCGAGCACCACAGCAGACAGAGCAGATCCCAGCGGATTACTTCTAAGTTTACAGCTTTGAAATTTCATCTGGGGTCATGGCTGTATCATCGCCATACATCATTTGGCAAAAGTCCTTGCTGCTGCTGAAGGGGGTTGTGCTGCCCACCTTCTGCCTCATCCTTGCTCCCAGCTGTTCCTTTTTTCCTTAGGCCAGCGTTCATGTTTGGGATTGCAGTGGTGGCTGATTTTCTGTAGAACCAGTTCCCTGATCCAGCTCACCGCATGGTTGCAGCTTTGCTAGAGCAAAAGAGGTGGCGGCAACAACCTGCCAGGGTTGGAGAGGAGGGCAGCCCTGCTCCTACCACCTGAAGGGTGGCCTTATGTCAGAACAAAATGACCATCAAACCATGGCTTGAGAGCCTTGCCCACAGCTGTTCAGTAGCTGGTGCTTCTCTGGTGAAGGAGACCTGAACACGAAAGTGCTGTGTACTGAAGGAGGGATGAGGGAAAATGAATGGGGTTTTTTTGCCTTTGGCACCGGACAGTTTTTTCCTCGGACACTCTTCCTAGATAAAGAGGCTGAAGTCTTCTGCAGTTCTGCTTTTGGTTTGAATATGATCCAAAGTGGTAGCAAGGAAAAATTAATGTATTCAGACAGCAGGACGGTGGCTTATGAGAAGTGAGCTCAGAGCCTGTGGTCTTCCCAGACTGTCTAATGTCATGAAAACCTGCCAGCCAAGAACAGATGTAGCACCCTTACTCAGAATATCAAGACACAAGGGAAGGACTAAAGATTAAAATACTCTTCCTTCCACAGCTGGCTGAAGCTAACGCTGGCAAAATTGCATGGCCCTTGTCCCTTACTGTCTGTTTTACGGATAAACAGATTGCTTCAGTGCTGGGGAGGTCCGGTCTAGGTTATTTTACAAGCATTCAGAGCACTTTTCTAAACTATATATTTTGCTTTAATTTACAAATTAGTTAAAGATGAAAAGCACTATGCAAAAACTAAGTGGTATTAGATTAAAAAAAATAAAATTGAAAGAATGAGGGAAAAGATGAGAGAACAAGACTAAACCATTTAAGGCTGAAGAAAAAGAGAAGCAGGTTGCTAAATATACTAAGTAGATAAATAAACCAACCTGTAATGTATCAGACTTCAAAGACACTTTTGTCATTTTTATCCCATCACTTCAGAGATGCCAAGTGATGTTTGTAAAACTCCTCTATCAATTTGGCTGGTAGCTTTTTCATCCAAGTCTTTCAGCTTTTTTATTGTTGTGAACTGAGCTAAAACTATTTTTTCTTTTGATGTTAATTAAAATTCCTCTCCTGCATGTGGGAACAAGGCTGCTTTGGGGAGGTATTAAAGTTCTTGCTCAGAGATTGTGTCTGTAACCTAAGCATGAATGAACTAAATCTACCCTTCTCCTCCTGTCCTCAGGCTCTTTGGCAAGTAAAATTCGTCGCAGGGATACTCTTGCTATCAAACTTGGCAACAGACCATCTAAGAAAGAATTAGAAGACAAAAACATCTTGCAGCGTACATCTGAAGAGGAGAGGCAGGAAATCAGACATCAGATTGGAACGAAGCTAGTGAGGTATCGGTGGCAGCGTAAATGTGGTTTCAGTGGGTGGAGGTGGAGGAAGAGAATCAAGAACTCTGGGTTCACGTTTTAAAGGCAGCCCAATGTGTGGCGCAGGATCTTCATGGTACAACTGCCTGGAAAACAGTATTTTTATTTCTCAAAAAACTTAAAATGTCAGTTGTGCAAGCAACAAATCTGAGAGCTTCTGGGTTTGGGGTTTTGGTTTTGTTTTTCAAAAGAGGAAGAGAATAAGAGTGACTCCAGAATAATCAATGTCACAGTTCAAGCTTTTTCTCACATTGGTTAGCAGGGACTTGCACTTGACTATCCCCTTCTCGGATGGAGTAGTAGTTCTTGTCACACAGAGCATGTGTGCATGTTCGGCCCTCCTAGTCCTCCTCCTGCTCTCTAACTCCTTCATTATTCATGTGCAAAATTAATTTTATTGATGAAATTTCTCTTGCTCTTTTTCTTGAGTGGACAAGTGAACCTGTTTAGTAAACAGAGAGAATATCAACCATGTTCTCCACTATACCAACCAGAAAATGAATGTCTCAGGGTTATTTTTTGAATGACAGTTGTTATATGTAGGTAACTAAAATTAACTTTCAATTAAAACTCCCAGTTGTATTGTATATACAAATCAGTGAGGAATGCATAGCTTATGTTGTGTTTAAAAAAAAAAAAAAAAGAATAGGATTTGCATTCAAAATATCTAAGAATAATCTTACAATTGCACAATTTATCATAATTATGGTGCCAGGGGACAAAAAGGGTTTATGAACTCTTTCATAAAACTCTGCATGTAAATGAGGAATTTAAATTTGCTGGTACAATTTCTGTAATATTATGCAAGTATCAGTTATTTATGTGTTCGAGTGGCAATAGTACATCTTTTAAAACATATAGCCTCTAGGTACTGTGGTTGCATGCACCACAGTGCATGGTTGTATAATGTGGTTGCATTATAACTGTGTCTGGAAATTACCTGTGTTGTTGAATACCTCTGATGGCAAAGAATAGCATGGCCATATGAGAAACACCTTTTAAGCTGTATTACAAATCATAACGTGTTATTTGGATCTGGTTTTAAATCAATCACTTTGTTCTCACAGGAGACTTAGCCAGAGGCCTACAACTGAAGAGCTAGAGCAAAGAAATATCCTAAAGCGTAAGTATCTTGTTCAGGTTTCAGATAGTATTTACTTAGAAAGTGAGCATATGTTGGATTCATATGGAAGCCTGTTATTGTTGCTCTGGTGTTGAGCCATAACTGGAGTGAAATTATGTTCTAGAAAATAATGTGTCAACACTATATCTATATACTAACCTGTAACGGTAGCTGTGAAAATGGCATATATTCAAGATGCTGAATTTTGCTTGTCTCAATCCCACTTCTTGAAGCTGGTCCCAAAGACTAGAAATGACTTAGATACCCCTTAGAAGTAGTTCAAGGCCGTTTAAACTTTTGCTTATTTTTTATGAGGAAGAGGAGGAGGAGGGAATATCAGTAGGAGGCAGAGGTGGGATATAAGGGCAGAGATTGGAAGGTGGAGTAGAAAGAGGAAAGGTGAAGCATTGAGGGGAAAGTAAATAGGTATATGCCATCTACTTCAGCCTTCATATCCACTTCTGACATCTTCTGTACTGAAACTTGCATGAGACATTCTCACTGAATATCTTCCCATTGATTTAGTCCTTCCTCAGTATCCCTCTTGAAAAACTTAAGTATATAATTCAAATAGTCAGGGGCAGAGGAATGAAGTCCATTGGATGTTTACCCTCTAAACCTATTCTCCCATTTACTTATGTTGTGTTTGTTCTTAGGCTGGCAAACACTTCAGAACAGGCATTTATTGTCTTCCTTTACAAATCTTTCCATAATAGGGATGTTACCTAAACACATACCATAACAGTTGTTGTGCCCAGCTCCTCTAGCCCTGTGTTCATTCTGCATGGGTAGCTAGTACTTGATACTTAAGTAGAAAAAATAAATTAAGAAAATGCACATGGAAGCATTTCATACATAGCAACAAATCCAAAACCTCATGTATTCTTAAAGTGTAAGAACTTTCCATCCTTGATGTAACTGAAAGAGCAGGTATAATGCCATATTTCCAACAACGATTCAGAAAAGTTGGAGTTCATCTGTGCAATGCTGGTGCACAGCGTGGTAATGGAAGAAAAGAAAATGGTCTGTCTACCCGACAAAGTCTATGGACTGATCACTCTGTCACCTGCTTAGGCCAGCAAATCAAGGAGACATAGAAATTTTTGGCTTTCAGGCAAGCATACATGCTAATGAAATCCTATTGGTGTTGTCTACCCTCTCAAAAGTCAAATAGTGCCATGTCTTATCTAAAAGTGAAGCCACAGTTCATGCATTATGGTGTGCAGGAGAAGGTTCAAGTGACTCCTGTCCAATACGTAATGTGAACGACTTTCTGAGACTATAATTTCTGACCCTATAGACTGCATAGACAAATAAAGATAATATTTGAAATATGAATGGTTTTTTATATGACAAACTGCTCACGCTGGACTATGTGAGAAAGGTAATTCCAAAACATCTTTGGTGGGCCAGGATACGGCCACTGAGCTGGGAGCACCAGCTGGGCTTCCTTGCTGCCCTCGCTGTCTGGCTAATCTCTAGATAACTAATGTAGCAACAAACCTGCGATGTATTTAATGTCCCTTTTGCCATTGTTTATTCTGTTCACTGATTTTGCAGTAAGTAGCTCAAGACTGGAAAGCAGTTAATAGATTTCTTCTCCTGTTTCAACTTGTTTACTTTAAGCTTTTGGCAGCATACCAGGCTTTGCACTCAATGCCTTCTGCCGTCCTCTCCTGCCGCTGCCGGGGGGCTGTCTTAAAGAGGCAAAGGAGAACAAGAAAGGAAGGCTGGGAAGCAGCATTATAAAGCCCCAAAAAATGGCAGTCGCTGAGAATCCAAAACTGCATTTTGCTCATCACCGAGATATAAAATATTTCAAGTTGACAGTGGTGGGTAAAAAGCAAAGCGAACCAAAGCAAGCTGGGGTTTGTGGTGACAGCCTGACTCAGAGCCCTTTCGGGGTGCAAGTTAGCTCTAAGACAGTCATATTATTTATCAAAATTATTACATTCCCTTCTTGTGGATCATTGGAAAATGTTTACATCTCTTAAATGCCTTTGTTGTTGTAGGCAGCTTTTGTGAGTAAGTTGGGATTTCTTTAATAAGACTCCCTTCCTCCTATTTTTAAGCAGTGGATGGGGAGAAGGGGTTGTATTATTGTATGTATGTAAACTGCAGCTAAGGGAAAATACTGTTTTGAGTAATATTTATCAGACTTCAAGGTTACATTAAGTGGTAAAGGTCTAAAAGTTTCTTTCAGGATTACATTCAGCCCAACTCTTTTAAGAGGTTCAGAAAAAGTCCCTATTGTTTGGGGGTTTTTTTGTATTTCCAGTTAGTGAGGAAATCTGTCTTGCAAGGAGTTTTGTTTTGATAATATTTCCAGATAAACCAGTTACTGAAAATCCTGTGACTGAATACGATCACAGGACATTGCAGGCGGATTTATGTAAAAACAATTTGGATAAAACTATCCAGACTTCTGAGTCTTCCCACACTAAAACAACATTACGATAACTCAAGAGTCCACTTGAAGGAATAGATAAAGCCCTGTGTTTTTAATAAAGACAGGTTTCTTGTGTACTGGCTTTAAGCCAGTAATATTTATAGTATTGCATTATGGCAAAGAAACTTTATTCTTCCAGGAATTTCAGATTAAGATAACTGTATTCTTTCCTGTATTTCTAAGGGACAGTGAACTTCTTGTACTGTGCACCTGCATGCCTGCCAGTACTGGCTTTGTGAAAAAGAGGGTTTATCTCTTGATGCTAGTTAAGGAATATTAATGATTATCTTTGCTTGTAAAACCAGGGAAAAGAAACCGCTTTGTGCGTTCCAGAGCACTGCAAGAGGCAAGAGCTTTGTTTGTCTTTTCTCTCTCTTTCCCTAGCAAGCCCACTGAGAAGTCTAAACATAGCTAATCCCATAGGGACACAATGGAAAGTTCGTTTTTACGCTCCAGGAGCACTTTCTGGTCAAGAATGGAGCAGTCCTCAGGCAGAACAATTTCTCTCTTCTTTTTTTGCCTTCTGCTATGAAACAAATGTCACACAGAACAGAAGGTGACCAGGTTTAGTGTGGCAAAAATTGCAGGAGCAGTAATGTATAGATGCCAGGGAAGCTGTTTGTTCAGCTTTGACTGGTGGATTGTTTTACCTCAAAGGCCGCAATAAGTGATGCTAAACAAAATTGTTTCAGTTAGGAGTCAAATCCCAGTTTGACCTCCTAGGAGCTGCAGGCAGGGATGGAGGGAAACCATAGCTTTGTGGAGATCTAACTGGAGACTCCTGCAAGCAGAGGACGCTTGCTGGGTTGGTCCTTTGCCAGTACGGCAGCAGCAGGACATCTGAGGAGGGGACTTGCAGCTGGGAACGCTGTGTTTATATTTTCTTTCTCCACATTACACAGATGAGATTTTTTAAGGTGGAAAGCAGTCAGAAGTGTGTTCCCATGCATTAATGTGTTCCTGTTTGGGCAAGCAATTCGCTTCACACCTGCAGCTAAAATGTGTCCCTCCATCTGGAATTTTCCATGCCACCCGAAGGAAGCAGGAGCACCAGACCCATTATTTTTAGCACCACACATCTTCTTAAACTCACTATGGCAACTTTCATCTTAAAAGACAAAAAATACGTAGTAGATGTTACTGCTGGTAGGAATTTTTATCAGCACAGCATTTTTGTAACACCTGGCTTAAAGCAACACTCCTCCCAGTAGGCTGGAGGTGGGAAATAGGTGCTTTAGGTACGAGTCAAGCGTACCTAAAGGCCACAGACGGAGGGCCGTTTGTCAAACAGCAGATTCAGCATATTAGCAGCAGCCACCAGATTTCAGTCCCTTTACTTTAGCTCTTGAGTCTTGTTCCATGAATAAAAATAAACTTGAATGTATTAAACCATGTCCTGCCCCCTGACGTCTCATGCAGAAGACTCTCTGTTCCCCATAAGTTTCTTCCCCACCTTCTTTGTCCAGGAGTGAAGGAAGCTCCTGGTGCCTCCTGTTGGGAGTTTTCCTCCAAAAGCTGGGCTTCCAGCTCTCCTTGATGGCCTGCTCCATGACCTGCCTGGACCTTTAGCCCAGCAGCTAAGATGATGGCCTTGCTCATCTCCCATTTCTAGGTGGATTCCCATGTTCAGCCATCCCTTCACGCAATCATCTGCACACTGGGTTCGCAGTCCACAAGGAGGCAGCTTCACAGCTTGGGATTTTTTGAGTTATTTTTGAGTAACTTTTTTGAGTTATTTTATCCTCCCCTAAACTATAGAAAAATGGTATTTCAGGTGCTGTTGGTAGTTGTTTCTTAAAGTAAGAATCAAGCAGTGTGAGCCTCTATTTCTTACATCAAGCAACTTTTTGCTCCTTCTTAGGAGGTACAGTGGTTTAGATAGCAAAGAAATGTCACAGTATGAATAATGAAGAATGTATTTTACAAAATAAGTTAAGGAAAAGGCAGTGATGTGTATATCCAGCTGCACTTTTTCTGCTGTGTCTGCTGCTGGAGAATTCCCGAGACTTAAGCAATTCAGTCCATGAAGGGACACATTTTTTTTTATGTCAAACAATTCCCAGGTGAATGGAACCCCAAATTAATAGTTTGTGTTTAATTACCTGAGTTACTATGCCTATTGACTGCAAAGACTGTATGTTTAAACAAAAGCCTACCAATGATTTAGCTATGCTAAAACAGATAGAGAGCTTTTGATTTTGTTAGGTGAAGATGTTATTAAAAGAATTCTCATTTAAAGATATAAGTTCTTACATGCACTCAACTTGTTTGTTGATAGATATATTAATAAAAATTCTTAAAATGTAGATCAAGCCTTAACTCTCCACTCTTCAGGTTTAGCCAGCTTACAGTTCCCCTATGGAAACAGGCCATCCATTTCCTCACCGTTTAAGAGAAAAGCTATTAATAAACCATAAATTACATTCATATTTCAGTATCTCAGTAAAATCACCATCACCTCTAGATCCAACCTAATCCTGGCAGCAAGCCTGTGCAGTTGCATCTTGCTGATGGAAGCCTGAGGTTGGTGTTGGACAGAGCAGGTCTTGGGCTGGCATTGCCTTTTTCCTACTGTAACTTTCTTCTTTTTCTTTTTTATCATTTGTTCCTCTTCCCCTTTCACATACTCAGAGCAAACTTTTTTCTTGACCCTCATGAGTAATTAGACTCTTACTCTAAAGTCAGTAGGTGGCATGTTGGAAGTAAAAGCAAGAGTGATTGTAATGTTAGGAGAAGTAATTGAAACATTAGGCAGTCTTTTAAGGTACTTCTTATTTGCTGTTACACAGAAAGAAAACGACTGGCAATGCCTACTCTTTGCTGTGTTCATGACCCACAGTGGTGACTTGAGATACCTACAGAATTGGGGGAAATGAGGATAGGGAAAAGAAATGAGAGCACACAAAATTCAAAAAGCAGACAACATATGCAGGATCACCCAGAAATAGGAGGAAACATGATCCAGGACTTGAAGTCCTGAAGCTTTCAACCAAGGGAATTACAGCGTGTGCCATTATAATACTTAAATATTCATTCCTTTTTATCTCTTCTAAAACCAGAAAAGAATGAAGAAGAAGAACAGGAAGCCAAAAGAGAAATTAAACGTAGACTCAGTAGAAAGGTGATTATATGTTTCTTATATTGTGTATTTGTGTACATAGGATTATTTTTTACAAGGTTCTAAAAATCACTGTGCGTACATTACTGCAAATGTCCATCAGTCATGCCCCTAGATTAGAAATCTGTTTAAAAAGCAGTACAAGCCAAGTCTGTCTTGGAGGAAACTCCATCCTGTCCAGTTTCACATACGTGGAAAAGCATACGGAGTTTTGGCCATGCTTAAGATTTGTCAGTCTAAGCATGGGAGAGAAATGACACGTTTCCTCTGTGAGTGTGACCGCTGCTGTCATGTATGTTTGAGGGCAGCCACAGCTGTAGATCCACTCTTCCCTAGAGCAGCGAAGCATGTGAGCCCTAAGAAATCCCTTCCCTGTTCTAACCATGTCAGTGGTCTTGGCTACTGCAGGTGGGATTGCCCTGATTAGCCCTGGAAGTAACGCAGTTATGGATCTGCTGCCCTGACTTTGGGAGCTCATTCTGGCAGAGGATGGGGGGAGTTCTCATACATGTCCCTAGTCTGCCCTTCTCTGCAAAAATTCAATTTCCTTAACGTGATCATCCTTAGGTAATTAAAGTGAATATTGTTTGAGGTGACTGAAACAATTTGGCATCATAATGACCCCTAGATGTTCAAAACTAATTTTTTTAGTTAGGCAGGCACCTCCAAATTCTGCTTGTTTTCAATATATTAGTTGAACAGAGCAGACTGTGTAATCATTAATGCAAAATGTACCTACTGCCTAGTAGGGTAACTGGTGCGACAGTTGCAAAGTCACAATTAATATTCCAGGGATAACTGTCATGATTCTCTGTGACCTGCCCGACAAAGACTATTTTTATAATTGAAGAAATTAGGTTGTGCTGCTTCCCCATTCCCGTGCAGTGCTCCCAGGATGGTGCCTTTTTTTAGACACCTGAAAGTGACCTTATTTAGAAATACCATTAAAGTTCTCTTGAGATTACATCATACCCTCAGCTTTTCTTTTATTTTATTTCATCTTATTAAACGTACTATTTTCTGCCTTCTGCTAACAGCTCAGCCTGAGGCCTACAGTGGCTGAACTTCAAGCAAGAAGAATCCTTCGATTTAATGAGTACGTGGAGGTCACAGATTCTCCGGATTATGACCGTCGTGCTGACAAGCCTTGGGCCAGGTTAACTCCCGCAGACAAGGCAAGGGACAAATGTAGATTATAAGAAAATGCTTGCATCTGTCACTTTTGGGGGGCTTTCCTCTGGTTTACATTCTCTTGACATCGGCATCACGAATGACTATCTGCTGGAGGCAGCAAGATTGTCATGGTACCACTGTGCATCTACTGCTGGCAGCTAAGAAAACCCACTCAGGTGCCTATTAAGAGCATGTTTGCCACCTCCATTACAGCAGTTCAGGACACAATTTCTTGCATTTTTATAGCCTTGCTAAGCCAGGCACACACTGTTAGCAAAGATGGCCACAACCCATGAAATTCATAGAATCATAGAATAGTTAAGAGTTGGAAGGGACCTTAAAATCTTCTTGTTCCAACCCCCTGCCACAGGCAGGGACACCTCCCAGTAGACCAGGCTGCTCAAAGCCCCATCCAGCCTGGCATTGAACACCTCCAGGGATGGAGCATCCACAGCTTCTCTGGGCAACCTGCTCCGGTGTCTCATCACCCTCAGAGTAAAGAATTTTTTCCTAAGGTCTAATCTAAATCTACCCTCTTTCAGTTTTAAACTGTTACCCCTCTTCCTATCATCCCACTCCCTGCTAAAGAGTCCTTCCCCATCTTTCCTGTATTTAGGCAAGGTTTCTGCAGGCAGAAGCCTGCATCATTGCCACCAAGAGTTACTTTTGCAACTCATTCAAGTGAAAAGAGGTAGAAGCTGCTCCATCCTCATAAGGGCTCTTGGTCACAACAGGCAGTGCAGGAGCTGACCGTATGCATACAGCACACATTTTTGGGAAGTTTGCCCCCAACATGCTGCAGTTAGTAGTTCTTCTACCTAACAAATGATTCCATGATTCTCTTCTAAAAAACAGAGCAGTCAAAGATTTCTATAAAATACTCTTCCATTTTCCCCCTATTCCACTTCATAAAAGGAAAGCCTTAGAATTCATGTATGAAAAAGTGCTGGCCCTTTTAGTACTGGGGTGGAACTAGCTTTTATGAAAATCCTATGAGATGTGCTTGGCGTGAAAAGTGATACTTTTATCCCACTGCCTTGTAGCTAAAGACTATGAAGTGCTGATTTTATTTCAGCTTGTATTTTAATATTAATGCCAGCTCATCTGAAAATCAGAGGAGAATCTCATATCAAGTCAAGGTGGAGACATTAAAAAGTGTACCCAGAAGCGTTCATAGCTCTTGGTTCTGGGAGATGCTAAGCACGCTATAGTCCTCACGTAGTAGGTAGGAGAGGTTCTAGGTCCAACTTTCACCTAGGTCCAGCCATGGTAAACTGCACCACAAAAACCAGTAGAGTTTCTTGTCTACTTTAGGGTATCAGTTTTTAATCTCAGTTGATGTTGTAATGAGCAGGTGCCCAAGGATAGTTCTGTGATCCCCATGTTTGTTAGCCTCAGCAGAAAGGCAGAGCCCAGGTTGCCTGGAAACTCCCTTGCCCTTTTTTTCCCAGGGAAGTAATTCTTCTAATTCCAGTGGGAGCAAAAATTTTTACTATAACTGTATTATGGAGTTGGAGCTCTGGTGTCTTTGCTGCTCATTTGCTGCTCAGAAATAGCTGTGCCGTTCCTAGCTATTACAGCAGCCTCGTGTAAGCATGCTGTTGTGGCTAAACAGAACCATCCCCTGCTTAAAATGAAGTTTCTCATTTATGAGACCACATTCTGGTGATGCTATAATTTTATCATGCTGCTTGTCTGTTCTGCATTGAAAGGCATGCACACCAGATGAGATTTCTTTAGGGAGTAATTAAATGATACCACTTTTATTTAGAATGGTGAAAGAAAAGAGTGAGTAAGAACAAACTGTTGTTTCATTTCACAGTGAAGGTAGGAAAGCATATGGGGTAGAAACAAAAGCCCCTTGTATTATATCTATTAGAATATTTCAGAAATGATATGTATTACTTGATGAAGTAGATTGCTTATCGCTCTTTTAACATAAGCAACAAGGCATTTACAAAGTGCACTGAATTTCTGCTGTTCTTTAACATCTGCCAGCTGAAAACGCAAGCCCGAAATGTCCAAATATTTCATGTAAATTTACATAAAACTAATCAAACCAAGTGACTAATCCCCAATTAAAAACTGCTATTCATCTTGCATTCCTGAAGTCCTGTCTCCAGCAGGGAGATGCAGGGCCCCTGCTGTGTGTACAGCGTGACTCACCAGCTCCTCGGGGGCTGCCCCCGTAGATGTTATCCCCTCGCGGATGCGTACTCAGCAGGTGACTGTCGAGGTAGCTCAGTCTCTTGCCCATTTTTGTCCATAGCAACTGCCATATTTTGGCGGGGATGTTGTTTCGCTCACTGCAGTAGATTTGGTGTTTCTTTGTTTATTCTTGGTGTTTGACGCTTTGAGTTTCTTAGTAGTGTATTACGGCTCCAAATCGCTGTAATTGAAAAAAGTCGGTCATGTTGATGATCAGAAATGCGTGAGAGCTATGGATTACAGTAAGGGAGACTGGAAAATGAGAACCGCAAGGGAACTTGCAAGAGTAGGGACAGGTTCCTTTCAGGTTCCTTTGCTTTCTTTAAGATTCCTATTTCTTATGGTTGCATATGTCATTATTGTTTATTAGGCTGCAATACGGAAAGAACTGAATGAATTTAAAAGCACAGAAATGGAAGTACACGAGGAAAGTCGGCAATTTACCAGGTAGGTGAATCCCTCTTCTTCCATAAATCGGAAAGATGAGTATGGCCCTAACCCTCTGCCTTTCTGCAAGTCCTCTGCAGCTGTTACAACTGGCTCCTTACGTAGATTCCTGCTGTGAGTCCCCTTGAACCCCAGAGTCAGTGTTGGGATTCCCAGCGTTGCTGATGCCATCCCTGAAGCTGAGTAGTTGATACAGCAGTGAAGGTGACTGCAGTGGGTCAGCTGCTAAATGGAAAAAGATTTTTTGGGAAATCTGAAAAAAAATAATCATTTGAAAGGACTCAGCATCTCTCACAGATTAATTTAACAGTCCTCACACACAAAAGAGGGATGTCCTTCTCTGGCAGTACTCCCTTGCTAATGATAGTATACATTTTTGTAGATGCATTTGGTAAGTGAAAACTAGATGATGTGTTGAACTTCAGAAAAGCTTATCAGTGTTTTGGGGAGCTTTGTAGGCTCCTGACAACAGTTTAAGGGGATAACAACAGATTGTAATATTCGTTGTTTGCTACTTCTGATGTTTTAATCTGGATTTGCTTAATTCTCTGTCCTGGATAACACCAAGATGTTGTGTGAAGCATTACAATTTAAAGAGCTCTGAAATATTTTTAGCAAGACTTCAAATTTGGCAGTTATTCCTAGGATTCCCAGTTATTCCTAGGATTCCTAGTTATTCCTAGGAGGAGGGGAGGCACTTTCTGCCATCCCCGTGGCATCTGTATCTTTTGAAGTTATAAAGGCTGAGCAGAACTTGCTGTTAGGATCAGCCAACATAGTATTATTGTCTTCGCTTCCAGACAGAGTTAAGTCAAATAAAAATAATTGACTACGACTGTGTCCCTTCCTTTTCCTGCTACTGTTTCAATCAAACTTAGGATCCGCACAGGTGAGCATGACTCCTCTAATTAAAGAGAGTATCACAAGGAAAATTCACAGTGGGAGATGGTCTTTTGGTGATTTCTGACATCTCCTAGTTCAGTGCTTGATTTCACAACTTCAGTGATTTTTTTCACCAAAACATGGATTTTTCTATAATACTGAAAAATGACTTCAGTGTGGTATTTATTAATGTATGATAAGAGTAAATTAAAAAAAAATAAACTAGTTTCACAGACAGCAAAACTAAACAAGGAGATGAACCAGGAGGCAGGGTCCTTTTCAAACATGGATTTGTATATTTTCATTTGGCTTCTGATGTCATTTTCTCTTTAGGTAGTAGGTAGTATACCTTCTTCAGAATATATAAAAATACTACTTTAAAAAAATGGGCATCCCAAAGGAGAAAAGGAAAATCAGCAGGAATAGAAACCTGGCTGTGTGCTGAGAGAGATGGCGTGCAACCCCCTGCTTATGTTGTTACGTTTTTTGAGTTGCATTGCAATATAGAAACATAAGCACAGATAGGCATGAGTCATACAAAAAGAATTGGTTATTTTTGCATGAGAATTGAAAACAGTTGAGACTGATTACAATTGGATTCTTGAAAGATAAACCAAAAATGTCAGGGACCCAATGGAATGACAAACCAGTTAAAAAGTTAATTTTTTTTTCTGAGGAGGGCCTTGGAAAATGGATTCAAAAGTAGGCACAGAGAAATTGTGATAAATACACGGTCCTGGAAGAATTTCACCCTGAAGGAAATGAGGCTTTATCTGTCCCTTTTCCACCCTGTTTTTTTCACTGGTCATGTTGTGGAGCCACTGCACAGAAGTCAGCAGAGTAACTGTAGAAAAAGCTAATTAAGAACAGAATTAGATGCAGATGTTTTAAGTCAATTGCAATTTAGAAAATAAAAAGAGATTCAGTTTCCTCTGGGACCTCTCATTAAAAATTATGTAGTTCACCACTACATTTGGATAGATACAACAAAAGTGATTGAAGAAAAATACAGACAAAAGATTCTGGTCAGAGAATGAATTACTCACCTTTTAATTTATTTCAAGGATGATCACTGAGGTAATACAAACCAAAAGGCACTGGGATTGGCAGCTGGTTAACAAAGACTGTTTTGTGAAGTTCTGTGATAGAATGAGACAACAAGGAAGCTGCTTATTAAACAAAAATAGCTTACAGCATATGGTTTCTTATATTATTAGATATTCAATATAAGACGCTTTAATATTATAATGAATATTTACAGTATCTTTGAATTGTTAAAATTTTATATTAAAATTGGGAAAGGAAAAACACTGGTTCTCATTGTTCATCGTTTACTGTAATGACTGTCAGTTGAACTGTTTCTCTACTCCTAGGAACTTAGACTGATTCCTTCTGTTACTTCATAGCAGAACCCAAGAAACTGAGTTTCTAGAAATAGAGAAATAAATAAAAGTTTGGGAAGAGGATATTAGTAGATGTTTATCAAGTGCTTCTAATGGAAATGCTAGATATAGTCCACAATATTGTTGTTCTACACAAATACAGAAACCCTATGTCTTTTTTGCAACATGCTATACCCTCACGTAGCAGATGAGCTGTGTGTTTGTGAATGTTAGCTTTTCTGTACACCTTCTTTATTTGAGAAATACATCCCTTTATTGTAATGAGACACATTAGAGAGGTAACGTGTGGCTTGTTTTCTTTTCTCTTCTCTGGAACTGTTAAGAGAAGATGCGTCAAACAAAAACTTATGTAAATGTACTCCGTTAGGTGCATCATTATCTATGCTTTTTTAAAGTTGTTGTATCTTTTACTACGTCATGGATAGATATATTTTTAAAGCCATTTAAACAGAGATTTAGAAGTCTGGTGATAGAGATGTTGAACACCTGATACTGGTGCCCTTCTTACCCTTTTGCTTGGATTCACTACATTTAAGCTGAGTTAGAATTTCAATTGCCGTAGGCTCCTAACTTATTCTAGACAAAGGTTGGCAACACCTTTTGGAGCAACCCAACACTCTATCCATCATACAGGCAATCTGGAGCGATGTGCATGCCCTACCTAAAGTTCTAAGAAAAAATGAGGTGTATTTGGGCCTTCATGTGCCACAGTTGGCTGTTGTTAATAGGAAGAAAGCACCATCAGTACTATAAAATTTGTTGCTTACTTTAAAAAATCAAAAATTTTTGTTAGCCTCATTTTGCAGAAGCATTAAAAAAACAGTGTGTTAGATTTTGTGGCTTAGCAAAGCTTTTCTGACTTATCTACAGTGTCTCCAAATAGTAAATGCAATGTGGCTAAATCTATATTGGTAAACAAAACAGAGTGGAGACTGTTCTCCAGCCCTGAGGCCAGCAGGCTTGGCACAGCTTGAATTCATACAATTAACCTCTTCCCCCAACCCCAAAGCAGGGTGATGTCCCCCCATACACAGTCTGCCTATTAGCCAGCGCTAATCCCAGCCATGGCCAGGCAGTATCTGGAAGAGCACTGGTTGACCCAAACAAAACTGTGCCAGGGACCACAGTTAACAGGTTAATGATATGGACAGACAGACATATGGCACTGCCTAAGCCACACCATAGACCCGTTTTGTTTTCTAGTAGAAACAGGCAGAGAGCGGGGCATAATAGAGCTGACTCTAATCCCACTTAGACCAGGAAAATCACAGATAATTCTCTTCAGGCAACAAAAGTAAATAGCTGTGAGAGCAGGATGAAGATCAGTGTCATTGTCAGTTGAAATAGTATAATCCTAAATTTTTTAATGTTTTATCATTTCAGGTTTCATCGTCCATAACTGTTTGACTGCATCCCGTATTTCATGTAACAATTTTCTTTGGGGAAATCATTGCGTCCTGATGACCTGAGATTGCACTGGAACTTGACTGTGTGAGTGTGTGCTACAGCTTACTCTGAGGTTAATGAAGGATGTGGCCCTCATCTTTATCAACGGACAAATAATTTGTCTAGGAGGAGAGCCCACATGAAGTGTTTGTCATCGTTAAGACAGACCACGGTTCTATGGCTAGCCCACACAAATGAGTCGGTAGACATCTTCCTCAGAGCTCCACAAGTCAGGAAGAACTGAAGACAATCGCTTGAGAGCCTGTTACCAGGAACTCATCAGACTTCATAGGGTTGTGACTGAGGGTAACTGAGAGGGGGGAGTGTGAAAAGGACTCGCTTGTCGGTCCACAGAAAAAAGTGAAACGGATGGGACTGCTTAATGATGCACTTGGCCAGTGAGAGGAATTATTTTTTAAAAAAAAAAACAGAGTGTGAGCAACTGTGCATGTATTTCTTTTGGTGGCCACAGCCTGTCTTAGAAAGACAGCAAGCCACAAGTCCTCATGTCATCAGTACTTTAGTGAAGAACTGTAATTTTCTCTGGTGCCAGTAAATACAGTTGCCAGAAATAAGTCCTAGTATAACTCAGCTGTCTTTTTTAAAATCCTGATGAGCATGCTTCAAGAAAATACATTGAACATTCATACAGAACAAGTCATACGTTTTTTGGTTTTTAATGTTGACATACCCTGGATCCTCAGAAATACATATACAGGATTTGAAGGACAAATAATGTGACACTATGAATGCAATGACATGCTTCATGTTTAGAAACACTTCTTGCTGTCTGTCACTTGCCATTTAAACCAGAGGGATCATTATCTTTCTCACCCATGGCAGGCAGAGGTGACAACTTCGACATCATGCTAGTGTAAATCCAAAATCAGAATTGAAACTAGGCAGAAAAGTCTCTACTAGTAGGCTTGAGCAGTGATTACTAATGTGACTTTTTATGCTTAAGGACTCTTGCACTGCTTTGAGGAAGAACTCACAGATGAATGAGTATGTCTTCAGCCATTGGTCCTGTAAAAGTGAACGGAAAATCCTTAGAGTGTCTGCAGATTGTTTTTGATGAGTGTGAAGAATGCTTCTTAGATTCCTAATTTTTTATACTATCTTGAAATTGTACATGTGAATACAGTACTCTTAAAATTAAGTGGTATGGAGTGTGAAAGGCAATACATGTTTTTTCTAAGTTGGCCCAAAGGCCTATTAAAAAGCCTGTGGCATTGTTTACACTAAGAAATTCTGTCTTATATTAGCACTTATTTATCCTTTGAATTAATGTACACAACATTGGGGGGGGTCTGGAATTCACATATGCATACATTTAATGCAGTATTACAATATATTTGCTATTTATCCTTTCTAATGTGTGTACATATTACAATTTATTTTTGTCTTTTATGTGCCCTGTTTAGTCTTTAATTATGAAGTGTAAGTATTTCTTTTTCAGGCAATAAAAGATCTGTGTAGATGTGATTTTTACCTCAGAACCTGCAAGAGATTCTTGTGGAATGTTTTTCATTTATAACATTGAAGGTTGTTGTTTTAGCTGTCAGCCTAAAGGCAGGAAGGCAATTTGGTGGCTAAAATTAGATCTTGCTCTTTACAGATACTTACAAGGCCAGATTTGCATAAATGGGATAGATTATTTTAGTAAAGAGTACTTCTAGTAACAGGAGAGTGCTTTCCAACAGCTGGCACTATTATTTTTAAAGAGATTGACAAACCTTTTTCAAAAAAGATAGATTTATATGACTGTTAGGATCACTTACATTTTAGTAAAAATCTAATGATGTACAGAGCCCAAAATATCAATAACCAAATAAAATAACCATCTACATGCTTGTAGCAAAGAAAAGGAAGCAGCACCTTCCTTTTTTAATGGAATCAATAAGAGCCATTAGGATTCCATTTGCAGAAAAAAGTTTAATTTCTGTGAGGCATATCATTTTATAAATATAGAAACACCACTTTGACATCAAGGAAACAGTGAAAATGTATTCTTTGGCACTAAATCATACGGGAATGATCAGGCCATTAGAGTTAAGGTTTGTCAGCAATTCTGGTAGAATCCTAATTTTTATTTTTAGAATTTGAAGGGTAAACTTAAAACATATACTAGTTATTAATAAACAGTTCTCCTGCTTAAACTTTTTGTTGTTGTTTTTGCCAAATTTAGAGATGTGTCCAAATCCTATGAAGGCCTATTATGTTGACTTTGAAGTATAAAACACAGTATTTCACTTCAAAGGGAACAAGTGGAGCAATTAAATAGACCTCAGTGCTGCCTTAATCACTTTGAAACATTTGAAAGCAGCAAGATACTAAAGGCAGAAAGATGGCTGTTGCACAGGCTGAATAGCTTGGACAAAGGTAAGGTCAGACTATGTAAAATTTATATATAAGGCAATAGCTCCACTGACGTACCAGGCACACCCGGGTTACACAAGCAAACTAAAAGTTGCTAAACTCTTGGGATGAAGCTAATGAATTGACTTTGCAAGATGACATTCCTCTATATTAGGCCTGGGGCATGGATGGAAAGACACGTGGCACCTTCTTGTTTCGAGAGTTGAAACACCAAGATGAGGACTCAACTTCTGGCTCAGACTTCCTCAAGCTGCATTTTGCCATAAGACATGAGGATACATAGGTGAGGTATCACTTAGGCTTCCCCTGTCCTCCTTCTGGGTTTGGGGCTTTTTTAAAGTATTCACTACAAGCCATTGCTAGAGGCAGAATACTAGTCTGGATAGAGATGCTGAGTTAATCTTTAATTTCTTATGTAATTTCTTATTATTTTGCTGATAAGTAATCAGATGCATTCTTTGGCTCACAATTCAGCAAACTACATAAGCAAATTTATGGAACTGGACAAAAAGAGTTGCCTTTATTGGAACTTATGTAAAAATATAGTATACTTGAAGAATTAGAACTATAAACTATCCATTGTGTATTGTACACACACACAGAATTGTATATACTATTTTTATATTCCAAATATCAACTGGCAGAAAAAAAACAGCTGTAAAGTGTTATCCATGCAATAAAAAATAACAAGATTTTGGTATATCACTATGTGCAGTGAAGCAAGTTTGCTTTACCTTACTGAGCTGCCTGAAGTCGGTTTCTGCTGTATCTCCTAGTCCTCTGTATTAATGATTTCAAATGTCTCCAAGTTGCTGCAACAGCCCATTGGAAGTAATACATAATGTACCTAACTGCCCATGGTGCTGTATGCCTGTTAGAAGGGAAAAATGGGGATAAGTCCTGAGAAACTCCTGAGTGAGTCATCGTTGAGGAAAAAAAACCCAACATGTAAAAAAAAAGCAAATGAAAAATAACACTTTCCATTCAACGCATAGTATAGTCCAGCTGGTAAAAAGGGATCAATGTGATCATTTTTATCAAGTTGGACAAATCATTTCAATGCCATCCACAACATATGACAAACCTGACACTCATAGCTATGTTCCGCAGAGTCAGATATGAACTCGGATGTCTACATGTACACAAAGGGAAAATGAGTAGCTTGAAGCAGTGGTTTCTAAAATTACCTCACGTATCACATTTATCAGTAGGATCAAGCATCACAGCGTCTTGCTGTGGGTGCAGAAGAATGGATGCTTAATCAAATCCTAATTTCTTCTTCACATAACAGATTGAAATTGTTCTAGAATGTCTCTCATCTCTCTCTTCTTTCAGGTAATACATACTAGTCCTTGTGACTGAAATTAGTTGTTTCAAATGAAAAATAATCTATCTGAATTTCCTTGAATTGTGATGTATGTGTTGACTCAACAAGTACCAAAAAAAAATTTAAGCTAAAGGCTAACAATTATTTAAGCTAAATACCATTTTGACTGGTGATTTCAAACAAGGTAGGACCAGGAGCAGAGTCTCTTCGAAATCACTGGAAATATTCACAGCCATTTGTAGATCTACAAGATTGTATTTATTTGTTGGTTTTAGCATTTATGTAGAGTTTTGCGTGTCCTGTGCTGTGGTGGACTTTACCAACCTCTGATGTGGTGTGGGGCAGGGCAGCCTCACCTTCTGCTTTGGCCACATTGAGCCCTTAGAGAAGCACCACCACCTCAGTGTTGACATCTAACAAACAGATAACCACGTTTTTTTACTTTTTTTTTTTTTTCTCTTGAAAACCAAATGAAAGGTGCAAAGCAAAGGGATGGAAGTGTCTCTGATATTACAGAAATTAGACCCCTCCTTCCAGGTGAGATTAGTGCTTTGTTTCCAGCGGAGACGCTTCAAACACAGATCTGCTACTAGTAATACTACAGCTACATCGGAGAATTTGTTCCAAAAGAGCTGTCACTTAATCTGAGAATAAATATAGTCTGAGCCACAATTCTGTGTCATCATAAAATGGGAGGAAGATCCAGTCAGCACAGACTAAAAACATCTATCTAGTCTGGCAGACTGGGAATCAACCAAAAGCCCTTCATGGGCTGGAGCTGGTCACAGGTTGGAGCCAGGGTAGGGAGAGCCAGGCTGTCACCTCTGCTGTCACCAGCAGGACAGGTCTGGCTCGGCACTGCTGGCATCCTAAGTAGAGACTAGAATATGAGATCACGTCTTAACGTCTGTTAGTGCTTTAATGATAAAGTAAACCAAGCTAAAAGCCTACATTTGCATTAAATTGTCAGGAATACCAGAACTGCATCTTTTAATGCTTTCACGTCATCTGTTTCTATTCATATCTCAAGGAGTTAAGACCTGTGTCAATGCTGTAAACTAAAATAAAGACATACTCAGGGTGAAAACCAGAATAAACTTCCCTCCTGCCTTTAGGAACTCCCACATTTTGCTCCATTATTGTTGCTATCTTTCTTCTTATTGTACAAAACTCAGTGTAATGCTCACTGCTGGGACCTAGCTTTTGATGAACAAAAAAAATTGCAATTCTGAAGGTTTTTATTAGGTTGATATTAAAATATTTTGGGGATCAAATTAAAAGAAAAGTAAACTCCCCAGAATAGCGTAAAGCTTCTGTTTAACAGATATCTGAAAAAAACCAACCAACCGAACAAAAACAACTTATGGAAGTCTATCTATATAGAGAAAGGGAGAGATGGAGTAAAAATATTTCACTGTAATGTTTTGGCAGATTTCTATTTATTAACTTTAATGATTAATAAGGTCTTGTTTCACTTTGTCATTGTTCCCATCTTGTTTCAGGACTTTAATGGAAATAGAGCTCATATGAACTAGATACAGCATTTCACCAATATTTCATTATTTTCTAGAAGATAAATATTGCATTGGATAGGAACAAAGAAAGTAATGGTATTCTCTGTGTCTCCTTGTTCAATCATTAATTCTTTATATTAAAAACATCTTGCAATACTATGTCGAATTTAACCACATTTGAAATTGTTATAAAATAGTAAAATGTTGCTGAACATCTCTTCCTTTCACTACTTTGTGTGGTGGTATATTGATTTGTAAACTTGTATAAATTTTGGAAATAAAGAAATAATGTGTTTTGGATTATTCTTTCAGCTGGTGTGATTTGAAACCAAAAGGTATCAATGGCTTCTTTGAATGGGCATCTAATTGTATGAGTAGGCGTGGCAAAGGTATGGAGATGGCACATGCTAATTGCCTGCAACTGTTTAAATAGATTTTAAGATTATTTTTTTTTTCCCTAAAAGAGAAATAGAATTCCATTTACAACCAAAACCGCAAATCTAGGAGAAGTGCAAGAACGCTGCAGACCACATTGCTGTACACTCAGGAGCTAGTAAGTTTGCGTCCCTTCCCAGTGTTTTACAGAACCATTGCTCAAACAGTAAAATGTGGCAATATTAGTACGCCATGCTTTGTAGATCCAACTGTACCTTAAATGCTGTGCGTTCAAGAACGTGTATTTCCCTGGCAGAGCTGCAATACACTGGGGCAAGGTGTAGGAATCCTTGTGCACATGCATCTTCCAATCAAGTCTGCAAGGACACCTCCAAGAGATGGCTCCAGTAAGGAGGGCTTGATAACCCATCCACACCAGTGCAGGCAGTGAAGCTCCAGTAGGGTCTTATGAGGGTCCAGTAAAGCCAGGAGGTTCTTACAAGACGAATATACTATAAGCAGGCCACAATCATCTGAAATGAAATTTTCACATGAATTCATTGGAATCAAAATTTTGCAGCACATAACGGAGAGTGTCACCTATTAACTGACACTGGGACAGTGCTTGGATGTAATTGTTTCTATTAATTTGATTTAAAATAGAAACAAATTTTCTCAAAGTAACTTGTGTGGGTTTTTTGCTAAATGTTGCTATTTGCAAGGAAAATAAGGCAAACGAAATTCAAGACTTAGTTCCCCACTGCCCATCATGCTGGATAGTTATTGATAACTATAAAAAAAATCTATCTGAAACATTATCAGCTTAGAAATGCTGGTACTTTAAAATGTACTTTCCACATGGTTAATGATTTTCAAAAAATATGAGGCTGTGGAGAATCAATACCGATAACCTTTCAGTTTATGCAGTGTGTATTTTACATAACAATTATAAAATGCATTTACTTGTATTTTGGCAGCTTGACTTAGTGTGATTGAATATGGTAACTACAAAGAAGTGGCTGATCCGATACTGCTTTTTACGTAGGTGTATTGACATCTGTGAATGTAAATAACTGGAAGTGTTACAAATTAATGATAGCTGCTTCTTGGGGTTTTATCCATATTGTAGTATATACCTATGTATATATACACACACACAAATATATTGCACTGTCGTCATCTGAAAAGTAGAGTATGTATTATCTTTTTTATACAGTACATATACTTATTTTATGGTGGTTTTATTTAACAAGCAGAAAAAAATGTGTGCTGCCTAGTTGCACAGAACTGCAGGATACCCTGCTGTGCACAGTTCCAAGTGCCTTAGACAACTGTTTAGCCCTTTGAATTACAGATATATATGAATGAATATATATATAAAAATATAAAATGAAGAAAATTACCTCAATAAAATTGTTCAGAAAAATTTTATAGAAAATATTTTGTTCTTGAAGCTCTAGCAAGTACATGGGCATGTAAAACCGAATTAACTTCAGAGCTGTTACTTGTTGGAAAGCAGCCTCTAGAGACAAAATTAAAAGTCCCTCTTCATGGAAATGAGATGAAGGAAGGTTCCTGAAATGTTCCTTTGAATTTTATGAGCCCATCAAATATGTCTGGTAGCTCTCTTGTGGGTGGTGTATTCATGCAGATGTGAGCGCAAAGAGGTGGTAGCTGTTTTAAAAATACAAAGTTAGTGTTGTATCCTTTTTTTTTTTTTTTTTAATCAGCAAAAAGTGGTTTTCACTAGTTTCAGTTTCATTGACAGCAGATTTGCTACAGAATTACATCTACTGCACATGGACAAAACTGATGGGCACAGCTGAGGGTTCAACCTAATCTGCAGCATGGCTGCCAATCTTTTAACATTAAAAAGTGACAAAGTTTGTAATAACTTCTGCTTTGCAAGAATTAAGAGAAAAATTTTCTCACATGAAAGGCAAGTTTTTAAGGAAATGTGTGCATGTTATTCCAGCATGTTATTTTTCAAGTAGCTGCCTCAACAGTGAGATCATTCCAGTACCAATCATTCTTCTTCTGTAAGCATAAAAGAAGTGGTAAGTGACCGGAGCGCTTTTCCCCTCAGTCTCTGTAGATGCTCTTTCCTGAGTTTAAACTGCACAGTGTCTCAGCGTAAAACACAATGAGCATACAGTGGGGTGGATGGTCTTGTAAGGCTTAGATGAAATTAGAAGCTTAAGTGGAGTCTCCATCTGAGAGACTCTCTCATTCACATTTCACATACACGTGATACTCAATTTTGAATTCTGATATATCATAAATCAGTTGGAAGGAGATGACTCGCCCTTAGGTATCAACAAAGGAGGCAATATGATGCTTATTACTGCTAATCCCTCAATTTTAAAGCTCATCTCCAGGTGTATTGCTGTTGGCATACATTATCAATCTTCTGTGATAAGGGAGCCTGTTGTTTTAATCACAGAGTGAACATATAATACAGATCCTTCCCCTTAAACACTTAAATCTAAATAGGAAATAGAGGGTGGGGATGTGAATTAAAGCAAGACAGAAAACCCTGAGACTTGCAAAACTGCACAAGTAAAATTTAACTTGCACATGTGAAACAGATTATCAGCAACACAGCTGAGAGCAAAAACTAATTTTTCGCACTTCCAGACTGACGTGATGCTCCTAGACCAGATTTGGGGTATGTGGAATGACAGTACCGCCACTATTAGATAGGGTGTCTCCAGACATAGGAAACTGTCAAGTACGATCCTGTTACCAAGTCTGTGTACAACTACTGTGCACTTCTATGATGCCAGAGCTACCTTAGGGACCTGGAAGCAATAAGGAGCACCTAATCTACTTTGTTACCCCACAGATAAATACCAAGCACTGTATTTTTAACAGTTGGGTGATTCTGCTCTTAGTCACCTGGTGAAAAGCTAGCTCTGCTACTCCACCTGACACTGGGTTTGCAGTATAGACACAGTATAGGAAGACAGTTGCTCCCATTAGGTGCAGACCTGAAAAACCCATTCACAGCACGCAGTCAAAGAGTTGCTAACCTTCCTGTACCACGAGGTGTGTACTACAACCCTCAGATGGCTGACAGCAGCAAGATACTCGCCATGTACCTTTTGGAAGCAAGGGGAAAGGAAGGTCTAGCCTTTGCGCAGCTATGTGCTGGCATAATTTGAGTACAGGAGTAATTTCAACTGATGGAGCAGATCAGACTAGTTTGTACACTTCTATGAGAGTGATGGGATGAAACTTGATGGTAAACATGCAAGACTTTAGAAAAAAACCACCAGAACACTGAAAATCTGGGTTTTTTTAAGCTTTAGTGACACCTACTGAAAAGCAACGAAATCCACTCAAATACACATATACATTTAGCTGCATACATATACAGGCACGGTATGTGAATAATTATTTCTTAATTTTCAGTAACAACCCTTCCATACTTGTTACTGTTTTAATTGTTTAATGCATATGGAAGAAACTGCTCCCTTCTGTGTTTTACACTTTCTTTTTGAAATGTAACAAAATGAGTTTACATCATATTCCTAAAATACCAATCTTAGCAAGGATCATGTATGTGTGTGTCTGTGTGTTTGTGCACAGGCATGCTATGTGGCATAGGTATAATTTATACAGCTAGAGTGTCACATCACAAGAAATAAGAACTTGGATGCGGTGAAACACTGTTAATATGAATACATATTATTTACACCTGAGTCTTCAAATTCAGCCTGGATGTGAGCTTGCAAAGGTATGTGTCAGAGCTGACACTAGAATCATAGAACCATTTTGGTTGGAAGAGACCTTCAAGATCATCAAGTCCAACCCTTAAGGTAGCACTGCCAGGTTACCACTAAACCATGTCCCTCAGCAGCACATCTACACATCTTCTAAATACCTCCAGGGATGGTCCTCAACCACTTCCCTGGGCAGACTGTCCCAATGCTTCACAACCCTTTCAGTGGATAAATTTTTCCTAATATCCATCCTAAACCTCACCTGGTGCAACTGGAGGCTGTTTCCTTTTGTCCTGTTACGAGGAAGACCAACCCCCACCTCCCTACAACCTCCTTTCAGGTAGCTGTAGAGAGCAGTAAGGTCTGCCCTCAGCCTCCTTTTCTCCAGGCTGAACAACCCCAGCTCCCGCAGCTGCACCTCGCAAGACACGTGCTCCAGACGCCTCACCAGCTTCACTACCCTTCTCTGGACACGCTCCAGCACCTCAATGTCTTTTTCATGGTGAAGGGCCCAGAAGTAGACACAGTGTTCAAGGTGGGGCCTCACCAGTGCCGAGTACAGGGGGATGATCACTTCCCTAGTCCGGCTCACCACACTGTTCCTGATACAGGCCAGGATGCTGTTGGCCTTCCTGCCCACCTGGGCACACTGCTGGCTCATATCCAGCCGGCTGCCCACCAACACCCCCAGGGCCTTTTCCCCCAGGCAGCTTTCAAGCAACTCTTCCCCAGGCCTGTAGCGCTGCTTGGGGCTGTTGTGACCCAGCTGCAGGACTCGGCCCTGTTGAAGCTGGGTACCGCACGGCTGGCTGAGAAGGCCCTTTCTGCCGGGCGACTAAACCCCGCCACACCACACCTCCCATCCCCCGCCGCTGCTTTGTAAAAGCTTATGGTATTCTATCGCTGTGCCCGCCCGGCCCCTGCGCACGCGCATTGCCCTTTGGCCCCCGCTGCCCATTCGTCCTGCCTTTGAGGGCGGAACCATTCTCCACTACTTTTTGGGGGGGAGAAGTAGGGAAAATATGCCTCCGGAAGGTGGGAGGAAGTACCCTGCTTGCCCTCTTTTATTAAAATACTATTTATGTCTGAGAAAACTCTCGTTCTTTTGTTACTGGCGTTAAAAAAGCCCATAAGCTATGGGGACTGGCAGCCTATCTCCTCCCCCCTCGCTGGTCACTGGTTGATCCTAAGATGGCGGCGGCGGCGGCGGCGGCTCAGGGGTGGTGAGGGCCAGGCCGCGTGGGAGCGATCAGCGCCTCCGTCAGCGGTGCCGCAGCGCGCGCTGCCCGGCCTGCCCCCGCGCCATGGTGAGGAGGGGGAGGAGGAAGGCAGGAGGGCAGGGGACCGGGGGACCGGGCGGCCGCTAGTGACCCAGCGCCTGGATCGAAGTCGGGCCGTTTCCGCAGCGCGGTTCTGAGGGGAGAAGCGGCAGCCCCGGACCCGCGGCGGGCGGCGGGGGGTGCGGAGGCCTGGGAGAAGGCTGGGCCGGCCCGGCGGGGGCCGGGAGGGGCCGGGGGCAGCCTACCTTCCCGCCGGGCTTCCTGCGGGCCCAGCGGGCCGTAGGGGCAGCACGTTGCTTCCTTCCAAAAGCTTGTTGTGTTTCTTCTTATGGTTGCTTCAAGCATAACATTTTAAAGCGCGTTTTGGGGGTTTTTAAACTCAAAACGTATGGTGGCAGTTGCTATGCTCTGAATTTTTAGTTGTATAATGTTGTATACTTAAAGTTACGCGGTAAAGAAGATAGATGAGATCAGTAGAGTAGTTTCTGAGAACACTGGAGAACTGGAGAAGGACTTTTTACAAGGACGTGTAGTGACAGGACAAGGGGTTATGGCTTCAAACTGTAAGAGGGCAGATTTAGATTAGATATCACGNATTTTTCACTATGAGGGTGGGTGAGACACAGGAACAGGCTGCCCAGAGAAGCTGTGGCTGCCCCATCCCTGGAAGTGTTCAAGGCCAGGCTGGATGGGGCTTTGAGCAGCCTGGTCTAGTGGGAGGTGTCCCTGCCCGTGGCATGGGGGTTGGAACTAGGTGATATTTAAGGTCCCTTCCACCCTAAACCGTTCTATGATAAGTTGCATATATCTCCTATTAACGTGTTTTGGCAGGTAAGCAAAGCTGGAATTTTTGATAAAAGTATTTCTCCAAGTCAGATGTCCTAACATGTAGCAAAGGTTTTCACCCAGTTAAGAATGCTTTGGGTTTTTTGTTGATCCAGAATGTAGATATACTTTTGATGTTAGAGCTGTGTCTGTGTAACGGTGCAGTGCATAGTTTTCATAGTTGATATGGAATTACTGTTGTGGGAACAGCTGTCTAAACAATTTTTCAAGAAGCTAGGTGTGTCTAGATGAATTTCCTTATGTCAGTTTCCCGTGGTTCTTGGATGAAATTCTGTTCAGATTTGACACGGTTGTTTAGAAAGTAGTTACTTAAAAATTCCTTTCTAGGATTATATGTTAAAGTGTATATGCTATAATCAAATATTTATCATACCAATGTATGGATGTTTTGCAGCTGAGTACAGATGCATATGCTGTTAAAACATATGAAATGGCTATTGTGCATGGGGTAAGAAAAGTTAAGCTGCCACTAGTTTCTTTTTGCTCTGTCTCTTAAGTATATGTTTTTAGGACATTGCCCTAAAAGGAATGCAGTAGCACGGTCCATGGGCAAAATATTCTTTTCAGGTGCATTTAATATTTCACATTTTATTAATGATTAACCAAATGTCCTTTTGCAGCCTCACAAGAAAAAGAAGCACTTTATAGACAAGAAGAAAGCGGTTACGTTTCACTTAGTGCACAGAAGTCAGAGGGATCCACTCGCTGCTGATGATACTGCACCCCAGAGAGTTCTGCTGCCTACACAGAAAGTAAATACTTGCTTTTAATATTGAGGTTGATTCAGACAAGAAATGTGGCAGGAGAGAAAAGTGGGTATGCAATCGTACAATTCAAAACCATAGCCTGAGAGAAGGTAGGTTTTAGTGCAGCATAGTAAAAAGAAGGGGATCTTGTAGGCAATTTCATAGTTGTGGGTTACTGCCTGATGGGTTGAAAGATGACTCACTGGTATAAGGGGTATAAACATATTAAAACAACAAAGATTGCCTGATCTACTCTGAAAAAACAGGCTTTGTTAATTATGCTGCTTATGGAAGAAGTTGTTTAAGGTCCTGCTCAGACAGCACCCGAACACTGAACCAGATGGTTACAACGTTCTTATTGGTTCTGTGTTAGGGTAGTGAGTGGAGAGAGAACTTCAAGGACTTTAGAATTCAGGCTTTCTCGATAGATGTGTTTTACTAATAAGTTTTAAATGGACTTAAGTAACTAGATGTGTTTCTTTTTACAATTCCAAGGTGCAGGAGGAGCAAAGGAGGGAAGAGCAGCGGAAGTATGGAGTCTTCTTTGATGATGATTATGACTATTTGCAGCATCTGAAAGAAGCCTCTGGTCCCTCTGAGCTTGTCCCTTCTGTGCATGGACAGCAAAGTAGTATTATTGTCACAAGTGAGGAGCACACAGAAGATGAAATTCAGCAAGTTCCAGTAAGTAGTATTTGTGGTCATAATAATCTTATGCTGGTCTTTTGACTCTAGCATCCTGTAGGCACATTAACCAGATTCAACACGTGCTATTGTGACTGTGAGATAGATATCATCCTTTTTACCCACAATCAGACTTTCCTACAAGTGAAACTAAAAGTTGACAAGCCAAAGTTTACTGATAAACAGTATTTTGCTAGCACGGCGTTAAAACGCTTTGTGTACCCATGACAAGCTTTTCTTGACAGGGATGGCTTATAAAGGCATTTGTTTGAATAAGTCGTGTATTTCTGGAGTTGACATTTGTTTTTAAGATCTTTAGAACTTTTGAATGCTCTGAGGTTATGAATATACCAGGTTGTATTACGAGGACACCACGCTGTTAAAGTCTAATGTAACAGAACCCAGAGGGAATAAAACTAAACTTTTCAATTGCTGGCATAATTTATGGAATTTCATGATGCTAGATCACATTGAAATGGAAAATCAGTAAGTAATTTCAGGCAATGAAGTATGCAATTGCCAGTCAGTCACTTTTAATTGACGGAGTTTGGTTTAACCAAATGCTGTAATTCTAATTGAAACCAATGTTCTTAATCAGAAATACCGTATGTAGTGATACTACGTAAGATTTAAAGTTATTTTAGATGTGCAATTTAGTAAGATTTTAATAAGCCTTTCAATAAAGGAGTAGTTTCAAATGTGTGTTAGTGTTCTCTAAAACAACAACAAAAAAATTACAAATTTAATTGTGTCTGCTGTGCAAGCATTCTCTAAAAAGCTTCAGAGATGCGCAAATACTGTCTCTATACCTGGAGAATATTGACATGAGAAGTGATGTTGCTAGCACTTCACCTAGCTTTCATTGCATGAACGAAAATTTGCCACCAATAAAGTAGCACTTGTCTTAATAGTTAAGTGGCATTCTCAGAGTTTCTTGTGGTCACATGATTATCAGCACGTTTTTGTTAATGTGAGCTCAAATGAGAAACTGAGAACAAGTACATTGTGATACTGGGTTTTTTGTTTCTTTCTCTAAGGCTCCATCTATTAAATTGCCTTCCTCAGTATTTGCCACAGAGTTTGAAGAGGATGTGGGCTTGTTAAATAAAGCTGCTCCCATTTCAGGTATCGTTAAATCTTCTACCTTTCTGTAACGTGAGTTGCCATCTAGGTACTACATAATAATTATGTCTTTGATTACTGTTTCATATTACTTTTGGTTTAGAACGTGCTCAGTAGCAGAGTGATCTACAGGAGACCTGAGTTTCAATTTGAGACCTATTTATGTGATTCATTAATAATAGCTTTTTAGCTTTGCTGGGATGGGGGGAATCCATGAGCTCTTACTATTGTATAGCAACTGTAGATAATATTATTGATTTATTATTTCCATCTGTTTGAATGTAAGTCTGGAACTGGATTTTCACTTTCAGAATTCCCCTTCTTTTCAAATGCAGAGTGGTGTTTACTATCCTTCATTAGCATTATTTCAGTGTTACAGGCTGTAAGTATGCTTTTGTTATGTATCCATGTTTGCACTGAACGTTCACTTTGCAGCTATCTTAATATTTTGTAACAGGAATTAACTGTGGTAGTTCTCTCTGTCCTGGCAGAAGGATGGTAAAGAACACTGCTGGCAATTGTAGCAGAGAAATGCTTTCTGACCTTTTGTAGTGTAAGGAATTTTAGGCGATGGGAGCAAGGGTTGGTTGGTATACAGTACTCTAGCTTGGATATCTGTTCTTCTACAATATCCTAAGTAAAATATATTAAAATACATTCCCCAGATGTCTTTAGCTTCCAAAAATGTTGGGTTTTGCATGAGGAGAATTGACAAGAAGCTGGCGACTTGCCCTGGCTTGTATCAAATCTACAAATATTATTGAGGAATTTTGTGATTTTTAGGTTTAATCTTTCCTTATTGTGAATTAACAGTCTAGTTGGATTAGGTTTTATCCATAAAAGCAGCTTCATAATGTCAGAGAACCTTATCTATTTATGTTGGTTTGTGTTTGTTTTTTTTTTTCTTAACTTTCTAGGACCACGGCTGGATTTTGACCCTGATATTGTTGCGGCTCTTGATGATGATTTTGACTTTGACAATCCAGAAAATATTCTGGAAGATGATTTTGTTCTACAAGCAAATGAACTGCAGAAAGGGTATGCAGAGCTTTGTAGAACTGTTTGTCGTATGTAAATATGAATGATACTATTTGTTATTTCATGTATTGTTGTAGGAAAGCAAGAATTGTTTCAAATTTCAAATTGAATACTTAGGAGTGTTAAAGGAAAAAAGTATTACCTTGTGTTACATGGGTGGTAGCTTACAAAACAAATTTTCATGTGTTATCCAAGAGATGGGTTTAATTTGTTACTTTGAATTCATGGTTTATATGTATTTGTTTACATATGCAATGTATGGAATAATGGGATTCTTGAACTATTTAAAACATTATCAAGTGTCATGTTTACAATACCTCAGTAATGATGTTGATGAAGGCTAATGGGTGTTTCCAGAACCTTTACAAATGCTTTATGTGATACCCCACTGCATATTTTATGACCAGTGAGAAATTTTGCTAGTTTTAATAGTCAGGAATGCAGATAGTATTTTTCTTTTTCCACTTTGACATGTATAGCTGAATGTAAACATAACCTCACTCTCAGTGCACAGAGGTGTGTGTGATCCAGCAGTTATCAGATATGTTTTCAGCTTTCAGACAAAAGTAGTATAATGCTGACCTTGGCAACACTGTTACGGCTAAACTTGGTTTTCTTTTACTGGCTTGAAATAATCACTTTTTGTCTTTGCCTCTCGAGATTTAAATCTGTTCTTGCCAAGTTGTTTCAGATAACCCAACACTGGACAGAGCTGCGGAAAGGTCCATGTATTATTCTAAAACTGTTCTGTACTTGTGTTCAGGCGATCAGATGCTGAGGATGAAGATGAGTGGGAAGATGTGGAGGAAGATGGTGATGAAAACGATAGTTACAGTAACGATAAAGACTATGATTCAGAAGGTCCTTTGTCAGATGATGGGGTTAATGGACAGACAAAAGAATTTCTTTTTATGCAAGAGGAAACCAGGAGTCGTTTCACAGAATATTCTATGACATCTTCGGTAATGAGAAGGAATGAGCAGTTAACCCTGTTGGATGACAGATTTGAGAAGGTGAGGCCGCTCAAGAATGTAACTGTTAAACATGAGGGTGTTAAATGCTTCTTTGTTTTTTGATCCATCTCCCGTGTATGCCTGTGCAAATTATTACTGTCTTCAGTAGGCAGGGCATCAAACGTCTGTTCTTTGCACATATTCCGCATTTAATATTGTGTGTGCTAAGAAGCTTGTGTTAAATAGCTAGAGTGTTAATTGCTATTAAAAGGCCTAACACTGATACAGTTAAAATTATTCCAATCGCTATAATGAGCATTCATAGATTTTGTTACACTTCCATGTGAGAGGTTTATTTCAGCACAGGATATCATGTACAGGTGCCTGGTAGCAACTCGCTTATCTCACCCGTTCTCCCCACTGTACCAAGGATGCATTCATGAAATGGTGTCAGAGCAGTGGAAATATGGTGTAACTTTTGTCCTGAGCAGTGACAGGCTTTTTAATGTACAGATTGAAATAACGCATCGGAATAAGAAACGTCTTCTAGAAGCTGATTTAAATATTGTTAAAAGATAATTTTGTGACTCCCATGCTGAAAGAATACTGACAGTAAGGAGGGAATCCTACTGCAGATGTGTTTGGCAGTTGTTCATCAAATGAGAGTGGAGAGGAAAAAGGGGCAAATAGAGGGAAATGTGTAGATCTTCTTTAAACTATGAAGTTGCATGGCAAATGCGATCTAACTACAGATAGTCACTTACTTGTTTCAGTTTTTTGAACAATTTGATGAAGATGAAATTGGAGCCCTGGATAATGTGGAGTTAGAAGGCTATATTAACACAGACAATGCTCGGTTGCAGGAAGTCCTGAATGATTACTACAAGGAGAAAGCAAAGAAGTATGTGTTCCCAGAAATACTGCTTCACATGAGTAGTTGTGTTATCCTCTGTTTATATTGAAAGTTTGGGTTACGTTGTTTCCAGTACATGCACTCAAAGACTGCATCCCACAGTCATAGCAGCCACATATGAGTATTAGCCATTTTTTATGTGACTCAGTCAGTCTTAATTTACAAGATGATAAAATTAAGTGGAGGCATTTTGTTGGTTTATGTGAGGTTATGCTCCTTTTGTATAATTGTATTGAATTTAGTGTAAATAATATCTAGAGGCATTCTTCCTTTCCCTTCTTAGTGTAACATACCTTTCTCCTTATACTTTTGTTTTTAACAGACTCTGTAGTATATTCTGTCCTGTTGGTATGCAGTCAATTCCACTATATACCTAGTTACATGATACTAAACTTGCAGGTGGCTGTTGCGTGTGTGCCACTGTTTGAAGCACTGCAAAAATCAGTGCTTATAAAGCAACCCTGTGTCAATGTAAGACTGCGTTTCCACAGAACATTCACTTTGTCCTAAAGCAGGTGATATTATTCTCACATTAATCTTGTGTTTACTGATTGGAAGACATGGTAATGTTTCCCTTGTAGCAAAGGTTGACCAGTCAGTAGCAGAGTGCCTAATCACCTCTAGAGGTGCTTTGCTTACGCACTAAAAAGTATATCCTCTTCCTGCCTTCCAGTCACAAATGTTGTGTGCCCCATACTTTTGAAATGCAGAAATACTTCTTTTTTCAACTGTCTCTTGTCCTAATATTTTAGTTTATTTGGGGGGGGGGGCTTTTTTAAGGAAACATTTTTGATGCAAGTTTCATTGGGAATAGCTTTCTTTGTTTTGGGGTTTTACTGAAGGGTGACTGGGTTTACATAATTACACATTTTCAAGAAGAGATAAACCTTTTTTTTTTTCTCTCTCTGAACTTCTTCAAAGTTGTGTAAAATTGGATGCTCTTGAACCCTACGAAGACTTAGACTCTCCTGTGAATGAAGAAAGTGAGGAAGAAAAGGAAGAAATAGTAGCTGTAGTTATTGAGGAGCCAAAAGAAAAGTGGGATTGTGAATCTATTTTGAGTAAGTATTTTGGAGTTCGCTTGTTTGTTCCTAGGATTTTTAAAGTAAATGATAGGCGATCTCAGAACTTAGCTAACAATGCTTTAGTTAAAATGTTTTATGCTTTTGAAACACATCAGCAGGAATTCTTGCTAGATAAAACTACTGCTTTTGTGTGGATAACTTACTTAATGTAATTTTATGTCTTCCAAGACTATGTAGTAGTATAATTCATAATAAATTGACCTAATTTCTATTCAAGAGCCGTTCTTCACTTTTTTTTTTTTTTTATTTCTTTGTGACCTAGGTACATATTCAAATTTATATAATCACCCAACACTTATTAAGGAGCCATCAAAGGTAAAATCATTAAACTTACTCTGACTAATAACCTGGCCTGGGGAAACTTGAGACAAAAGTGATTGTTTTCTCAGTGGATAATAAAAGGAGGAGGGAGCAGAAAAGAGGGTTGGGGAAGGTGTTAGCCTCTGATACTACTTCTTCACTGAAGAAGGGCTTGGATGTATTTTTTTCTATTAGAACGAAAATTGAGTAAGTTCAAAATTTTTGCAATACCTAGACAGAAATGTAGAAAGCAAGGAATTTACTTTCTTGTTATCTGTGATATACCTTTGTGTAATCTGTGTCTCACAAACACGTATTACGGGTTTTTTTTCTTCAAAATAGGCTTCTGTTTCCCTTCTACAGTTTGAAACAATTTATTTTAGTTCTTTGGCCTTCCAGACATTGCCCATCATTAGAGCACTACTTACTGTTCCAGATGTTTGAGAATTTCAAAAGAAACCTTTTTCTTGAAAGCTTATAAAGGAATATTAAGTGCATACTTAAGTTCAGGGTTTTTTCAGTAATATTTAAATAAAAGGGAGAAACTTTTCTTGTTCTGGAAGGCCAGATTTTGCTCACAGGTGTGTCTGATTTCTTACTTTGGGATTAATGTGCATTTTTCTGAGGGAAGAAAATAGTATGAGGAAACTTACCTGTTTATTACTGTTAAATCTGAATCTAATGTTTTTATACTGATACAGCAGTGCAATGTGCACTTCTTTGAGAGAAAGCTAGGGACCACTAATATGTATATGCTCTCTATTTTAGCCCAAACCAATAAAGATTTCACAAAAGACTGGAATCCCCCTGCATATCTTGCCTCAGAAAGGTCTTACTGCTAAGCAGATTGAACGCATGCAAATGATTAATGGTAATGATCTACCAAGAGCATCAACACAGCCCCGTTCCAAAGACGAGAGCAAAGAGGATCGGAAAGCTAGAAAACAGGCAATAAAAGAGGAGCGAAAGGTATGCATTATTCTAAATAGGACCCTGCAAAAACATGTGATATCTGAATTCTGTCTTACAAGCTTTTTTTAAAAGCTTATTTGTTGTTGTGTCTGGAAGTTAATGGGAAAAACTTGCTGGTCTCAAAGGATTAATTATTACTACTTCAAAAAAAAATCTACTGCAAAGAAAGTTAACCTCATAATTTTCTCATCCTGATTTCCTATATGGAAATTTTGATCTGTTCTTGCGGCCACTATTTACATATGTAACTTCAGAAAGAGCCCTCATATTTCCTTACTATCTAGGGAAGCAAAGAAAATAGTTGTGGTGTTTCAGATCACACAAAGTGAAAAGTCTCTGAAAGAAATGTGGAAAATCTAACTGACCACACTGATATGCTAGCTGTTTTATTTAGGAACAGAAATTGCTAGCTGCTTAGAATCTTCTGCTAATTAAAGATGATAATCCTGCGGGTACACATATAACGTGACTGCTAATAATTCATGCCATAAATATTTTTTTTGTCCAGATTTCTGATGTTTTGATTAGAATAGTTTCTTTTTGCATGTTGTAAATTTGTAATTATTTCTATGTGCAGGAACGCAGAATGGAGAAGAAAGCCAATAAGCTTGCTTTCAAACTGGAGAAAACAAGGCAAGAAAAAGAGTTGCTCAATCTGAAACAAAACATGCAAGGACTGAAGCTGTCTTGATGAAACTGAGGAACTTACTCTGGAAACATCCTTAAGTTTTCACTTGTATTGAGAAGGGAACTGCCAACTCACAGCTTTGTCAGTCCTGCACAAAGGGGGTTATTCAGGTATTACTGTAACAACCAGGAACTTCTCATTCTTTCTGAAACGAAGTTACACATAAAACAATGTATTAGTGATGTCTATTCTGTCATGAGCGACATGGCAACTATTGCAAAGATTCATGACAGTAGAAATGTATCAAAATTATATAAAAATTATTGTTCTTAAAGCTATCACTGGACAAGTTTTATATATATATTTGTTGTACGTATTCAACAAACCAGCAGAATCCTACAGATTTGATCTGATTAGATTCTTCTATTAAATTATTTCAGCTTACAAAGCAATATATCCATTTGTATCTTCTCTCCCTTGTACTGATGGTTAAATATAGTGCCTTGGTATAGCACAGGTTTGTAAGTCCAGGAGTTTTCAGCCACTCTTTAGTTCTTTTCTGGGTTGGTTATTTATTGTTTGGGTACTATTATGAAAGATGTAAAATTAACTTTTGTAAGCAGAGGTGTCTGAAAAGCTGTTGTGCAGGTAGACATCCCTGTTACCTAACCTGAGTTTTACGTTTCTTAGCAAATAAAATCTGTCGCAACAAGTGTTGCAGTTGCAGTAGTCAATGACCCCCTGACTGTTGGCGCTGAATCAGCTTTGCTGAAAGTACTCGGTCTGGGTAGCATGGCAAACAAAACAGCAGATACTTAGAAAAATACTGTACGTTGCAGGTAGCCATTGCCTTGAGTTTCCTAAAATATTCCTCAGGTCTTGCATTCGGTCTGATTTCATTGAAATACAAACTTAGGACCCACCCTACCTGTGGCACAGACTTTCTGAAGATGAGCAGAGGGCCGGTATCTTTAGGCTTGGTGTGATCTTGCATTTCTGTACTGTGCACGTTGAGTTATTCTGCTAGTGACGGTCCATACATGTGAATGAAATGAATGGGATTTGTAGTCAGTCTTTCTGAATCCTCCGTATTCATAACAAACCCTCAGCTTTAGATCTTTAGGACTATGGACTGAGCAATCTTCTGCCTTTGGGTGCAAAGTTAACCATTTTACTGGTAAGGAACACAGTAACCACCACATCAGAAGAGTGGCTTGACTACTACCAAATTCAAAGCGTCTCAAATATTCTTTAAGTGGTTTTGTGAATGCTAGATGGAGACAAGCTAGCAGAAGGACTGATGAGGCCTTTCAATGTACAGAAAGAAACAATTCAAAGTACTTCTTTTTATTGGAAGAAGGCTTTTGTAATATATTTTAACTGATAAAAGTAACATGGTTTTGGAGAAGGGAATAAACAGGCAATTAGGTCTACAAGTTTCTTGATCGTTGCTCAGAAAACTGAAGAGTCAATACAGAATTCATATCTAGATTAAGCCTTAATTTTCTGACATTGTTCAAGAGTCTGTGTTAACTGAATAATTTTCATAGTTTTCATTTAGCTGATATCTGTACTAGTTTCCGTATGTTTTACAGGCTTAAGCAGGGTCTGCCTGTGTCATAATTGTTAATTATGTAATTGCTGATGCATGGCAACTTGAGTTGTGAGCTTTTGAGTAATGAAGGCTGATCACCTAGTATTCTTGACTACTGACAACAGCGCAGAAGGGGAAATTCGAGAAACCGTTCTATTGCGATGAGTCAGGTACCAGGAAAGGAGTTAAATGGGACAAGTGAGTAACAGAAGCTGCTCAGTGGTTTGGATGGAATGTGATTTTGTGGTTTACTGGAAAGGAAAATCTTTTACTAAAGACAATGCACATGTTCTTTACTAGCCTTTAACTCATCACTGTTGTACACGTCTAAAATAACTAATCTTCTGTGGCACGTTCATTGCTGATTCAGTGGTAATTGTGCTTGTACCTAGATTTCTTCTCTTTTTTTTTTTTATTTGAAAAATAAAAAAGCTGAATCAGTCAAAAACTTGAGGGGATGAGAACAGAGTGAAAGAGATGGGGGAGGCAGAGGAAGACACTTGAAGAGTTTAGTCCAGATTAACCATGGACGCACAGAAAGATCTTGCATGGGAGCAGAAGTGGAAATACATTTAAACAGGCAATGGAATAAGAGTCAAAAAGGTTTCAGATTCACTTTGTTCCTCTACACTCGTAGTGAATGGAAGGCTACAATAATCCCTAACTCCATGCTTTGGAGTATGGTATAATCTCAAGGAAAAGGCAGCAACAAAAGCAGTCGCACACCTGCTGCTGCTCAGCCAGACAAGGATTTCTTCGGTTCCAGCAAGAGCAGGTAAGGAACGCTTACATGGGAAGTCTTCCCCTCTGTAGGTTACAAGTCTCACAAAAGAAGCTGTTTGTTATTGTTCTAGTTTTCCTAAAGGCTGTTTTTGCTAATACAAGTAATGTCCCTGCTCTGAAATGAGAATATGTGACTGCCCTTGGAGTCAGAAAGGCTTAAAATGACTTTCCGTGTCACTTAAAAACCTATTTAAAAAAAAAACCAAACTGATTTGAAAACAAAAAAAAAATCCCCACAAATTCGTCATCTACAAAGTAAGATCATCTGGGAACGCTACCTCAGCGAGTCATGGAAACAGTCCATCTTAAGAATAAGGGTAGCATCACAGTCGAGAGTGCCACCTGCCACCCTGAGCCGTTACTGGGCACCGCACGCTCCTGATGACTTACAAAAGAAATGGAATATGTCTGGGTGCAGATTGCCTGCTCTCGCTTTCCAGCCCAACTCCCAGAATTCAGGTGGCGCTACGCCTCGCTACTCTTCATCACCTCCTCACCCAGCCCTGGTGCTGTGGGGAAGGGACGTGCCTGAGCAGCCGCATGGAAAACAACGAGTGGTCCGCCATAGGGAAGGAGCGCTTGTGCTGGGTAGGGACGAGATAAAAGCGGGAAGCTGTGCCAAGGGGAGCCCAGGCACGGGGCTGTGGCCGCCCCTTCCTGACAACCAAATCGTGTTTCAGCCAGGGCTGAGTCCCAGCACCGACACTACTGTCGTCACGCTGTCCTGAACTCCCTAACCGGGGCTCTTGCAGGGTTTGAATTTCACACAGCTGCCCAAAGGCAAGATCTGCCTCCTTGTACAACCTGTGGAAGACGTTTTGCACCAGATGTTCTGGTAAAGCAAAACTTTTTTTTTTTTTTTTTTCACTTTTTGAATGGGAATGTCAATGCGTTGAGCTGGAAGGGGTGGTGAGCGCTGGGGAAGGAGGAGGTGGCTGCTGGTAGAGAAAGGGATTGAACACACGTTTAAATGAGCAAATGATCTAGTGACTGCTTTCATTCGTGAACTCGATTAGAGGATACCCACAGAAATATTGTGACTTAATCTGCGATCTTGCACTAATTTACCTGCTTGTCCAAAACCCGATGTTTACTATATATTGCATTTAAAATAACGTATTATCTCTTGGTGAGACATAAATTACTAACCTGAAGCTTGCTTTGTGTTCCAGGTTTCTAGGCAGAATTTGTTATTTCAGGCTTCCTGGGAAAAATAGACTAATAAACCATCTGATAAGTAGTCCCTTTGACAGCATAATGTGGGCACCAGGCTCTGTTCCAAAGCCTGCTGAAGTGAATGAAAAGATTCCCCCTGACCTCCCTGATCCCTGGATTACCAACTAAATGGGTGGCTGCACAGTTTACCCGGCACAACCCAACCACGGGGGGGGTTCTGCAAAAGGAGGGGCGGGGGGGGGGGGGCTCTGCACCCACCCCTCTCCGCGGTTTGCATTACTGATCCTGTGGCTCTGTGGCAGAGCAGATCAGCCCTGTAACAGAACTAAAAACTGGTTCAGAAAAAAAAGAAAAGGAAAAAAAGAAAAAATGCAATGGAAGCTGAGTAACTATGAGCGCTGAGACGAAGGTGGAACTACCCTATGTTAGAAGTCCCATGTTTGGTATCTCAGACCAGATACATGAAGAACATGGTGGTTTAATCTAGCAAAATTGTTTGAAAAGACGGCTGTCTATGTTTTCAGGAAGTTTCTATGACTAGCGTGAGATACAAGTCCTGTAATGTCTCTCTGTGCCCCAACGATGCAGGACTGGTGTGCTCTTTGGTGGGCAAGACAGGTATCTGCTGCCTTCTCCGTCCTGCAGAGGAATCCTCCTCTCAAGTTTGCTATCAAAAATGTCTAGAAACAGAAGATAAGGACCTGAAGCACATGAGTAGAAAAGTTCAAAGGGGAACGAGAACGTAGAAATGTGTGTTGTGGCAGGAGCTGCTTCTTGGCCCAGCCAAGGTGTAACCAAAATGCCTTGCTCAGGCTGCTGCTTAACTCCTATGGGAAGAGAGTGGATGGCACAGAGAAATCAATGTGAGGATTGAGAAGAATAACTGAGAACAGGAAGCGGGGAGTGAGCAAAGGAAGACACGAATGGGCTCTTTAATTTACCAGCTGTGGGTGGGCTTTAAATAGGTGTGATCCACAGCACAAGAGAGAGGAGGGAGCTTGGCCCTGGCTTTCACAGTGTTCCTCACAAATGGGACTGGCCAGCCGGAGGTCAGTGCTAAAATCTGAGATGCTTCTGACTCTTAAAGCCCAACTGTTGTGAGGTGTGGCTCTTCCACAAATTCGGCACTGGATATCTACCCGCCTAAAATTTCCCTGTGCTTTCAGCTGCGGGTGGCATCCCTGCTTTTCCCTGGGAGCTGCGGGGCTGGGTGTGCTGGTAAAGCAGCTGCTCCCTTTCAGCCCGGGGCTGCCGCTGTTCCAGTGGTGCTGCTGTTTGTCAGGGCAGCCCGCGCCCGGAATACTTACCTAAACTCAAAGAGCTAACAATCTAAATATCGGCCCCTTGAACAGGATCAGTCTGTTCTCCCCCTTAACCAAGAAAGAAAGAAAACCCAGGGCAGAGGGTAGGGAAGGAGAAGCCCAACGGGATTGTTCCTGTTCACAGACCCAGCCTGTTCTTCTCTGCAAGTCGTTATTTGTGCTGGCTTCCAGCATGTCCCTGAGCAGAACAAACTGGAAATGGCTTCTGTGTCTTACTTGTGTCGAACTGCAGCTGCACTTGGACAGCTTTTTAAAGTTTTGTTGAACTCCTTCAGGAGTTAAACTGACCCCAAAATAAATACTGCTTCAGCTCCCTGCTCCTGAATAGAAGTAATTTTAAAGCCTGGGTAAGGAAGCATCATTAACAAAGCATGACTTCAACCCCTAAACAACTGTGTTTCTTTGCATCCCAGCTGAGACACGATCCAATATGCAAGGTCTTCAACAAGAAGCGCAAGCCCTTCAGCTCTTTGAAACGGAGACTGCGGGGAACAGAAATCACCACTGTGAAGAAGCAGCCTCCGCAAAAGGTATAGTTAAAATTGAAGCATGGGTGTTACCTCCATATGAAGTCTTTCATTCAGTAACGCTGTTGTTTCCTCCGGGGACAAAGCCTGGATGTTGTGGATGAGTCTCACATATGTGCTTGACTGAGTGCCAAATTCTTTCCTCCCCCTCGCTGCGCTGCTAGTGTTTGAGAAAATTTCTCTGTTAAGAAGCCAAACCAGTAGGTGTCATGACTGCTCTGGGCACATGAGCGTCTCTGCTTTTCTAGGAAATGTTCACGAATGTATTTTAGAGACTGCTCAAGTCTCTGACAGCTTCCTCTTCACTTAAATCTGAAAGAGAGCGTGATCCAAGGTGGCTGGTGCATCAGCGCCCCAGGTCAAACCTGGGAGCTGTCAGTAGCCCCCGATCTATGGAGCTAGGGAGATTCACTGCTATTGAACTCAAGGGTTTAAAAGTGCACTAAATTGAACATATTTAGAGAGCTTGAGGGGAACAGGCATAAGCTCTTACTGGAACAAGTGTTTTTCATGCATTGTAGGAGAGGAGGGGAATATGCATGGACATGCGTGTGTATAATTTTACCCCAGGATGCCAGATCTCTACTGATTTGGTATCCACGCAGACTGCCATTGTAAAATGTCCTTTAAAACCAGTTGTAGGAAGAAACAGAAGTGCACAAAGGTTTAAAGCAAGGAGAATCTGACCAGTGTAGGAGAAGGGAAGGCACTGGTCATAGCGTCTTTTCTATTCCCTCTTAAGCACCCTTTGGTCTGCCATCACCAGGGTGTATTGTTGGAGGACATTTTTCTTTTATCCATCTTCTGGTGCTGTCAATAGGTGGCAAAGGGCTAAACCAGTTGTTCTCTGCCTTTCAAAGAAAGCACACTTCTTCTGTTTGTAACGTCTTTCCTTTCCCTCAGAAAGGAAGAACACTCAGTGTAAGATTTTTCTCTGTCCATTGCAAGGGGCAAATATAGTTTGCGTCTTCTTTATTTTCCATTACATAAAGAGCCAGGGAAGAAATCTAACTGGAGGCAGCACCATGAGGATTTTATCAATAGTATTCAATCAGCCAAGCAGGTCACAAAAGCTCTGAAGGAGGGCCGCCCTCTTCTGCCTCCTCCCTACCAAGCATCAGTCCAGGTTTGTGGTCTGCTTTATCTTCTTAATGTTCTTCTACTGGTCATTGCTAAAGCAGTGACCTCTTACTGCCCACAGCTGGACTTCAGTTTGGTACCCGCCCCCAGCACAACACAACCTGAACATTAATTCCCTCTGTACTCTCTAATTTTCAGCTGTATTTCTTGTCTTAAATTGAGTAGGATTGCAATGCAGAGGTGGTGGAAAGGAACAGGAAACTAATTGTACCTTTTAAAGTTTAAAGGCAGCAAGTTTGGGGTCTGATATTAGACAGTGATTTGGGAGGAGGGTCGGGATGCCTGTGTGACAGGCTGTGCCAGCGTGTAACAGAGGGTGAAACACATCCCCTCACCGTTCAGAACAACTGTAGTACATAGAGGGTTCCCCACTCCCATGTGGTGGCTTTCCACCGTCCCCTTCTCCTGTGTAGAGGAAAAGTCATTTAGAAAAAGAATGGTCTGGTTTACTACAAATACCAGGTGTGGTCTCTGCATATAGTTCACTGTGTTAGAAGTTACGGATCCAAAGAAACGCACGTAGAGCCAGTATTTGTTATGATATGTGATTTATGAAACGTGGGAGCAATTTATGGAACATCTCAGTGGAGTCTCACCCGTGTGAGGAGGGGGGAAGGGGGGCTCTCTGGGCTCACTTCCAAAGCAGGAATTCGTGACTGATAGCAAAACCAGCTGCCGTGACTCCAGCCTTTCTCCTCATCTAGATGACAGCAATGTGGTGTAAGTAGCAGGACACATCTTCCTTCCTTGATTGGGGTCAAGCTCCTCTCTGAATTTCCACTGCTGAATTCTTTAATGACTCTGTTATTTCTTGTCTGACTCCACCGACTCTAAGAGCAGACCCCTCCCTTTCCTTCTCCCTCTTGGAGGAAACCAAGTTGTGCAAGAGCAGTGGTAGTTGTCGGGAAAGGAATTGGAGAACGGCTTCTTAGGAAAGACAAATTGCTGAGGGGCCTAGTGAGGATGTATATCCTGTACTACAGGCCTGGAGAGAAAACACATGGATTGTGGGAAGGAGAGAGAGATGGATTCCCCTTCCCTCTTTTCCTCCTCCAAATAGAGCCCAAAGATCCCCGTTCTCCCCTGAAGTGCCAGGTCCCTCTGCCTGCCCCCAAAAGCCGGGCATCTGCCCTCTCTCCTCCTGCCCTCCTGTCTTCAGAACCATTTTGCCCCTACTGCTGGTCTGGGGCTGGCTTTGGGTGGCTGCTTGGGCCACCTTTTCTGGGCTGTTACTGGGAAAAATGATTTGTAAAGGTGCTATATCTGTAATGTTATGGTGAGGACGCTTGGTCTGCTTCTGTAAAAGGCACTGGCTGGGGAGGAAGGGTCTGGGGACAGCGAGGGCAGTGCAAGGGCTGAAAGAGACTGCGTTGACCCCGAATGCCAACCATTCATTGAAACAAGTAGGACTGCACCAGTGATAAATGTAGCTGAAGAGCTTTTAGCAGAAATAGGACTATAAGCCTGTGAAAAAGGACTCCAGGAAGCACTGCGGTGTGTTCTTCACAGCGCTGCTCCGCACCCAGAAACCTGGCTCTTGGACATGCCTCGCCTGGTGGGGCACAACTTCTTCAGGAAATGGATTTTGAGAAAACAACTAACAATCTTAATGACCGATCTTCAAAAGTAGTCTTAAAATCATTGGTTTAGACTACTCAAGGAATTCTAAATATCACTTTTTCTGCAGATTTGTTAATTGTGAGGTTGGGCGTGGGAATAGGACGAAGATAATAAAATCTGCTTTTATTAATCCCCAGGGATTTATTTCTGAAAACAGTTACTGTTTGTTGGGTTAATACCGTAAGCATGTATTTTGGGATCCCAAGGGCTTTTTCTAGAGGAGGTTTTTGTAGTTCTCCAAAGTTTGTACTTCAGGAGCTTATGGGCACTCACCGTGGTCACCTGCTGATGGAGCCAGGTTTTGAACTACATCTTGAACGCTCCAGTAGAGCAGGGCAGTTCTTCTCCGCTAGTGCATAAACTGCGACACAAGTTGTTCCTTTCTCATGATCAGACTATACTCAGTGTCCGCACTGCTCACGAAGATTTAATGAGGCTGCAGCACAGAGGCACGTGAAGTTTTGTGAAGAAGCAGCTGCCCACCGTGCCTCTGCTGCAAAGACCACCAGACAGGCTTTGGTAAGCAAACACAGTCCCACTTGCCTTGTCCCAGAGGCAGATTTGCCAAAGTGTCGTTTATGGTGAGTAAAGACTTATATTAATATAAAACTTAAGACTCCCAGGAATTTGATGAATTCTTAAGAGAAAGTACATGCTGAACATCAGCTAGGGAGGTCCCCAAACTGGAGCCCTTTGTGTGATGCAAAAAGGGACAGAATATGATCCTACGAAAAAGTTGGACAACCATTTCTTCCGACTGTGCTGCGACTGAATTCCAGGGTAACAGCTGCAGAGAAGCAGAAACCTGGCAGCTTTTGCAATATATAAAGTTCTTCCTGTTCATTAGGGCTCCCTACTCTTTGCAGGTTTTTCTCTCCCTGCAAATGTATAGCTGATTTACTCCCTGGTCGCTAGACGCCCCTTTGGGGAATCAGAAAGGTGGAGGTAATTGGCAGTGTCTTGAAGTGAGCTCCTATTTTATTATAGAAAAAAATAATAATAAACAGTTCCTTTAGGAGGGTACTGATTTTTATATAAATTTTTTAAAGATATTTGAAAACCTAATTATTCTCTTACCTATTTTGGGCAGGAAAAATGGCTTCCAGGTGGGAGGGGGGGCACCTTTTTCCCTGTTCCTTCCTAGCACTGCTTCAACGGTGATTTGGAGAGTTGTCACCAGGTTCCGTAACATGCCAGAGTTGAGTGTGGATTGCGCATCTTCTTTTACTAGGGCAAGCAGCCAGTGACTCAGAGAAACCCCCCAACCTTAACAACGGCTGTGCTGTCACTTCAGAAGAGAGTACAACAAGGTGCCAATACAGACAAACCCTGGGCCAGGTAAGGAGCTCACTTCGCCGTATTTATGTGTTTCTTATAACAAACTCTCATGTATTTGAGGTGGGGAGCGGCATTTTTAAAGCAGATCATAGGCTTTGGAATCCAGTTTTCTGATAGAATAATAAAGTTTGAAATTTTTTTACCTTTTTTTTTTTTTTTTTTTGCAAGTCCAGGCCTTGACATGAAATCCTAAACTCTTTTCTGTACAACACTTGTTAGAAATGAGAAGGGTCGGAAATTTCCAAGTGGGTGTAGTTGGTATTGAATGACTTTCCAAGTCATTATCCTGATCCGTTGTGCCGAGTCTATACACAAAGGTTTTCATGTGGGTCCTCAGGAGGGGCTTCTTAGTCCTTTCAAATAGAGGTCCTCAAAAAGAAGTGTCTATATAGCTCTAAAATATGCAGTCTGGGTGTGAGGTTCCTTCTCTCCCATAAAAGACTCCATAACCTTTCATCTTTGATGTTAAGATTTATTCCATCTTCTTTATCTTTTCTTAAGTCCATTTAGATGAAGCATCAGCTTTGTATGTTGTTCGTTCCATATGATTTTCCCCCTGTTTATTCAGCATTAAAATTAACACCACCACATCCCTAAAACAGTTCCCTTTAAGCAGGATACCATATAATACGTTTGCTAGCGCCCATTGCTACCGGTAATCACGACCTCTACTCAGTCTGTTTAGAAGACATGTTCCAAAGTTATTCCAATGGTTATTTGTAGTACAACCTGTGAAGGATAATACATACTGCTCTTCGTATCAGTATCTTTGATCCCTACGTTTCTGGTTTTTATGTTGAATAGATGTAGGTTATAATTTTTTATGGCCAATAATTTTTTTAAATAATGATCTGCAGAGAACTCTCCAGGAATACTGCAGAAAACCAGAAAATCTTTGGGTGTATCTCCGGGAAAAAATCCTCAGGAGAGTTTGGGTAAGAAATGTTGGGGTTTTTTTTTATTTCAACAGAACAATATAAAAGGATCTCATTTGCTTTTGTCTATATTCAATATCCTGTTGCAGTGTTCACAGTATGAATTTCTTTGTATTCGTTTAATTGCACTGCAAATTTTTGCAGAGCTCCTCATGTCCCCAGTACAGGCTGCTGAGAAGATTCATTTTGGTGTTAAATGCTCTTTGATTTGGAGCAGCTCCTTCTCGAGCAGGCAGTGACTGTGTTCTGCTTTAACGGGCGTCTTGACAGGATTTGCTGCTTGATAATGCAAACCTCTCTAGCAGGTCTTGTGCTTTCATGATGTGCTTCCCTTGTCCAAGTGAGGAAGATGCCAGCGTCCATTTCAATAATCACTGTCAGGCTGGCGGTGTGGAGGTTTCTCCTTCTCCTCAATGTTGTCTTTCCCAAACCACGGTGTTTGGTGATTCTCCTCTTCAGACCACACAACCAGTTGTTCCATTCTCTGGCCACCCAGAGCCGTGTCAGAGCAGCAAGGCCTTCCAGCCCCGGCATAAGGAGGTTGTAGTGCTGTTGTACAAGGAGATGGCTCAGATGATTGCCATCTTGCACCCCTGTCAGACACAAGAAATGCAGAAAATGAGATCCTATCACGGAATGTGGCCAAGATGGATTCCCTGTAGATGGCAAAGTATTTTGAGCCCAGAAGATGAGATTGTAAGAGAGGTTGGAGTGTGGGATGACCGATAGCGTGCACAAAACAGTCTGTTGCAGAAAAAACTGTTGATGGTGCCCAGTGGTCTCATCTGGTGCCCTCTGCTCCCCGGCTACCTGTGGACTATGTCAACAGTGCAGTAACTCTTACGGTTATCATACTGGGTCTTGCAGACCATCAACAGGGATTTATTGATACCACCATCATTCCCAAGGCTTAATCACTGAGCTGTGAAACCTGGGGCTTGACAGGCTTCAGGAGGAGACACCTCTTTCCCTAGGGATATTGGTGAGTCCAGGTAGCGCTGGGGTTGTAGTTGCAGCCAGTTTGCAGCGGCTTGGGACAGCCTGTGCCTCCAGCAGGTCCCTGAGACAGACATCCACACTAGCCTCCAAAATACAGGAGAGCATCCTGCATGTCCCAGGGAAGAGTGGAAGGCAATGGCCTGGGTGAGCTCGTAAGTGCCAGCCTGTTGGCAACTGCTGTGTTTTCTGTAAAATTCGAGTTTTTCCAGGTGCTTTCCAGAGCACTTTGGGCTAGTGAGAGATCAGTTGCAGTGCTACATGAGACTGCTTTTTAGCTGAGAAAGCAGGCACGGATTTGCAGCTTTGAGTGCCGCAAATAAATGTTCTCATCCTTAAAGCATCTGGAAATGGTTTCCAGGATGAGCTGCTCCATCACCTTCCCAGGGATTAGGTTTAATCTTCTTAGGTAAAATGGAGTAAGTTATAAAAGCTGCTTCTAAGCAAATAACAAGTGTATATGGCTTGTTGCAAATTTGCAACAGAAGACAGAGTGGCTGGTCAGCAAGGATGTGTTAAGGTTTTCTTCTGAAGCATTATGGAAGACCTTAGGCAACACAGTTTCCCAGCACCTCTTCCACTCCAAGCGCTACAGCTAACACATTCAACAGGGTAAACAAACTGAAATTTGCTTTTTTTTTTTTCCCCTTTTTCTCCCCCGCCTTCCCCCTCGGCTACAAAGCTTACAATGCTGTCATTTTTAAAGCTGTGAGATTATTTGTATATCAATTGCTAAAATATAATTATCTGATTGACCAAAAGTAGATGGAAGCGGTTCATTCAATGGTTTCAAGAAAATGTAGGAAGACCCAATATCGTTATTTCATATCCCCCCCCCCCAATGCTTTGCTTTGCTATATTGAACAAGACAAACGAACATTTTGGAATTTCATGTATATATTTAATAGAATCTTCTAGTAAACAATAAATGGTAAATGTTAGCGATTGGTAAGTGATAAATGGCTGTGTATGCACTTCAAGTTTAGACTAACTGAAACCAAATCTCATTCTTGCATTAAAAGCTTCAATTGCTTTTAGAAATTGATTGCTAAACGGAAATGTCGTGGAGGCGTATGCTGCCTTATTTTTTGGCCACCTGATCTATCACCAGCCCTGGATCACCTTGCAGACAAACTTTCAATGTTGTGGTATGTTGGGTCATTTGGTTTCTTTTAAGCCCAACAGTTCCCAATAATCCTTTTTTTAAGGATTATCCTTAAAATCTGTACGGAATTTTCTTGCCTATTAAATGCTCATAAAGTAAATGAATATGAAAAAGAGTTGGACGCAACAATAATAAATACCAGTCTTTATGGAGTCTAATCAAACTCTGCTTGGGCTCTGGCTAATAGTGATTAGATATAGAAAGGATGACACTGAAGCAAGTGTAACTCCTACAGATAAACTTAGAAACAAGAGGCATGAAGTTATACCAAATATATTAAAGCAGCGCTTCTTGGACCATTTTTTCCAATCCAGGAAGAAAGGGGTGGGGGAACAACCCCATACCAGACTGTCTTGTGCAATGTTATCACAGTTGTTTTATTTTACACCTGAATGAACGAATCCTCAAAAGTTAAAGCAGGTTGCAATCGCACACAATTTGCATGAACAAAGAAAACAATGCAGTAAGTGAATATACAGGCCCCTTTCCAAGTCTGCATGAAAACACGAGCCTAGCTGCAGGATCTGCATATAAGGTTGTTGGCAACCTCTTCCCTATTCTGGAACTCATAATTTAAGTAACTGCTTACTGGGCATGACTGTGCAGCACCTGCTCTTCCTCCTGTGGCTGTCATTAAAAGAATATTAAAATTCCTTCTGGTGCCTTATGCCAGAAATGGTCGTAACAAAAAAAACTACTACTCAACAGTGTATCTGAAGAAGATCATCTTGCATGAACTGCAATAACACAACCTTTCCTTAATCCAAGTACTGATAAACTTATAAGAATATTCATGTCTTTGTAGTTGTACACTGTCATTGTAGATCATTAACATCAAAACGGCAATAATTTTAAAAGGATTTTTTTATTTGATGCTATCTGGAAATATTCCTGTGATTAATGGGGGAGAACACACTCAGTCAAGGTTTGAGAATTTACTCAGATTCAGAAAGTCTGTGTCTGTTTTAGCTGCAAAAGGATCCATTAGTAATTGCATCATCCACTAAACCCAGGATTTTTTTTTTTTTTTTTAAATAAGCATGGATTAGGCAAGAAAGTAAACTGTAAAGAATTTGGTTGGGTGTTCTTTTTTTTAATAATATCATCTACTGGGAGCTGGGATTTTTGCAATTCCTGCTAGTTCCTGTATCATGTGATATGACACTCACACCAACGCACCATCAACTGGAAACATACCTGCGCAATTTACCCCAGGAAACAAACGAAAGTCCCTGTGGTTCGGGTCTGGAAGGAACAAAAGGCTGGAATTCCAACCGCAGCTGTCCCAGGGCCACTGAGCAAAACCCCTGGGACTGAAACAGCCCCAGTTACACCCACTAATTTCAGGCAACACTTGTGAGGCAGGTTCATAACCTGGTTTTGAACAGGGCCAAGCGTGAGCTCAGCACCACAACCCTTATGAGCCTGGACCTGCCCCCCCCACCCCCCCTAGAGGTACCGCTTGCTCACAGGCTGCCCTGGGCAGGCTGCCTGGCCAGGGCTGGCTTTCCCTGAAGGAAGCCACATTTCAGATGGCTACGATTAATAATCATTTCCCAGACTAAACAAAGGCCGTTTTTTTTTTTTTTCAACAAAAGGTGAATAAAGGCCCCTTAGGTAGGAAGCATTAGTTTTTATTGAATGTTAAATCAATCAAGCTGTTGACCCAATGGGATAACATATGTTTACATTTAAGCAAATGCTTAAGTGCTTTACTAGAGAAAGACTGGTGCTGATACTTTGCCAGATACAGTTTGACGTGAAAATTAACGTTTTGCTTGAACTTTTGAGACAATTCATTTCCCACTCTGAAAACTGCACATATACAAGACATCGGTTCTCACACTATCATGCAGAAGTGGGAGTTATTTCCAGCCCTAGGAAAAAATGCAGGAGATGCACACAGCTGAAGGGATCCTCTGCATTTAAAAAACTGTAACAAGGAGGTAAGATTTATTGTTGGAATGATTTTGATTTAAATTAAATATTCATAAAGCTCAGTAATTAAATGCTTAACAGAAATCTATGTGCCGTTGATAAACTGTTTGTTTGTGTACAAATTTGCTGTGATTTATGGCTCATTAAAACGATTTTTCTGTGATTTCCCCATTCTTCCCATTTACCCTAAGCCTATTTCTCCTACCGCAGCAGCCATAGTTTTATTGTGCCTGTTATGATGCTTTGCTGTCATTGCAGGTATTTATTCAGTTGTTCGCGTGAAAGGTAAGAAACAAAAATACAGAGGGTGTTGAGGGAAATATGTTAGTTCTACTGTTGTCATATGCTAAAAAACTAATAGTAGTATGAAAAATAGAGCTTCTTGTTTATTAACATCCTGAATTTAACTACCACGTTCATAACGTGCTTTGAAAACATTTGGGGCAGTTTTTCTTAAAAACAAAACAAAATCACCCCATCCTAACAGATTTAACTAAGAAGCACAGTCTTCAAAAAGAAGGAGAAAAAAGCCCAAACATGGTCAAAGTTATTTGAAGGCATGGTGAAAATGAGGCAACGTTACAGAATTTGTAGTGGATGGAAAAGAGCGAGGAAGATGATGCAGCTGGTTAACGGCCATCCCACCAGCTGCTAGCTGAAGACCTTGCTGTTGGCCAAAGCCATTCAGCCTGTGTGACGGTTCCTCTGAACCAAATGCCATTGTGATGTCCCCAGTAGTGTTCTGGTTGTCACCTGGTGGGAGCTGCCAGAAACTCATCACATGAGTGAGATCCATGAAAGGCAGGCTTGTAGTTTCAGCTGCTGCCTCTGTCTCCTTGTGCACTGGGTACTTGTTAGTATCCCCTACAGGCCCTGAGGAAGCTTCTTCCAGACTGATTTTGTGGAGAGATTGAGGTTCTGGTAACGGCAGGTCCTCAAGAAGATGCACATTGTAACCTTTAACATCCACTTTTATCGGTAGACTCTTGAGGGATCCTGCTGCAAATGAGGTAGAACTAAGGTCATATTTATTAGGCTGATGAAGGTTCAGGTTGGCAGGAATGGCTGTTGAGCACGGCATGGGATGGACAGCTGGAAGGCTGTCTGCACAGCCCATCCTTTGCAAATGAGGAGGAGATTCAAGGGGAAGAGCAGTTTGTAAGCTTGGCTGGGAATGAAGATGTGAACAGTTGTATTCCTCTGATTCTGAACTATTCAAAACCCCATTCTGCACGGAGACCCTTTCAGGAAAAGGGGACAGTATGGCAGCATCTTCCTTCAGTCTGAATGGAAAAAGCTGGTCCAGGAGACCCACTGAGTCACCGTTCTGCAACCTACTCTTCAGCAGTTCTTGTGGATGAGTCTTCCTAGTATGGCGAGTCAAGTGGTCCTTCCGCCCAAACCTCTGGGCACAAAACTGGCACAGAAAGTCTTTGCAGCCTGTGTGAACCACCATGTGACGCCGCACGTCTTTACGGGTATAAAAGTGACGCTCACAGTGGTCACACTTATGTTTCTTTTCCTTGGTATTACCAGTTGGTTTCCCTGCATGGCTTTTGAGGTGTTCCAACAAAACTTCAGTACCGCCAAACTCCTGGGCACATACCCTGCAGGTAAGGTCCCCGCTGGTGGCTGCGTGAAGAGCCAAGTGTCTCTTATAGCCTAGCTTGGTGTTGTACTTCTTGCCACACTCTTCACACTTGAAGGCCATCTTGTTAGGGTCATGAGTCTGAAGGTGATTCTTCAGATGGTCTTTCCTGTGAAAGGTCTTTTCACAGTAGCCACACTGGTGAGATTTCTGTGGAGAATGAGTGGCTGAGTGCCTAAAACAACAAAAAATACAGAAAAAAGTTATCTGCATTTACATTCACTCTACTCGAGTACCCAGTGCAGCTTCAAGACTTGAAAACTCTGGCACTTTTGAAGGAAGGCACTTTCACAAGTTCTCCGATTATTAGCAAAAGCCTAACTTTTTTGGGGGGAAGGTGTCAATCATAGAGCATGCAGTAGGTTAAAACTGCTCACCATAATCTTTTTGAGTAACCACCACAATCGAGGGAGATTAATTTTCTCCAATTCTACCAAAACAGGAATAACAAAAACTGCAACTCGGGGATTAACTGTCACTAGGACACTCAAGAAGAAAAAGATTTCCTGTTTTTTTTTCCCACACACCCACCAGAAAAGGAGTCCCTTCAGAGCTGTACCTGAGCAGTTTATATTTGGAAATGAAGGCTTTTGTGCATCCGTGCTGTGAACACTTGTAGGGGCGCTCCCCTTTGTGTGCGTAAGCATGGACTGTGAGCTTGTCGATTGAATCAAATATCTTCCCACAGAGTCGGCAAGGGTAACCGTCTGTCTGCTTCACTTCTTTTCCCTTCAACAGTGAAGACCGGCCATTTCTCCATTTAGGTATGAACCTCACAAGAGCATCACAAGTGCTTCCTGAGCCGGCACAGCTTAGCTTTGCAGCAGAGGAACAGGAAATGGTCCCGTAGCACTGGGCAATGCTTTTGCCTAATGTCGCTCCTCTCAGTTTCCCTTTGAGTTTACTTTTTGCCTTTACAGGTCCCAATTTGTTTGTTGGTCTGAACCTGGTGGTAAGAACTCGGTCTTTGTGGATGCACTGGTGAGATTCTAGCAGAGCAAAAGTTGCAAAAGTGCTTCTACAGCTGGAACATATCCAAGGGTCTACGGGCTCTTTCTGCAATGAGAAGAGAAACAGGCCTTTTTTATTAGCCATTCTAAGGAAAGGTCATATTCTTCTAACTGACCCTAAATCTTCTCCTGGGCTTTCCCAAGACCTGTCACTGTCCTTAGCGATATTTACTTCAATGTATTACCTACCATACAGCTACTCAGCTGGAAATTAATTCTCTCTGGGAGTCTACAAACTAGACGGAAAAAATAATGGCTGGCTAAATACCAATTTCCATGGGTTTGTTTAGCATTTACTGTAACAGTCCTGAATCCTTCACCTTTATTTATCTGCATTTACTGAATTTCAAAGTCTCTACATTTGTTCCTTTTATGGAATTAATCATAAAAGCAGTTGCAAATTGTTGCAAATATCCTTAGACTGACATAATTTATCTCCTACTGCAACCATACAAAAATTGTGTGGGTTTCTGCACATAAATGTAGTTTAGTCAAACAGGATTTCCTTGCTTTACCCGAATGCTGGTAATGGTCAATGCCTCTAGGAGAGACTTCCTCACTTAGCTTGACATTTGGCATTAGACTTTCTTAAACTTGACAAGAAACACCTTAGGTTTGGGGATCTCAAGCATTAGACTTGGAGGCGTTAAAACAAAGGTTTTTAGCAAGCAATGCATTGTTTGGAAGTATTATTTCAGTGAAATAAAAGCTCTACTCGATTTAGTTGAATTCATTTTAAATACTGACATTTTAAAAACTCCAATGGACAACAATGACAAAAAAAACCCCTAATCACTGATGAAATGTACTTCCAATTAATACATAATCATGTACTTCCTTAGCTGCCTCTATATTCCACTTCAGCTTCCCACCCATTCTTTCTGGGGTATACTCTAAAGCCCTCATATGTAAATGCAACAATGGGGTTACTTCCCTTCCTGGAGCACCTCTGAATTCCCAGTTCTATCATATTCCCTGTTTAATTTTTCCTTCTAGCGTAGGTATCAATCTTCATAGTCATGTTTTCAACACTTATCAACTCTTCCTATCAGTTTAAGGGTTCCTGCTATCATACAGAGGGGAAGATACTGGTATTAAAAGAGAAGGGTTATTGCACAGGAAAGACTGAAATAATCAGCGCATTACCTGACCAACCAATCAGAGCCTAACAAAGGGGAACTAGTGAAAGAAGTCTAAGGCTGGACAGCTTGTTTATCTACAAATTAATGCCAATCTTAAGTCTTTCCAACACATCCCACTGGTGCCAGTTACTTCAGTCTATATCTAATGGCTCTGTTGGATTAAAACCACAGCAGAGGAAGAACAGCCTTTCTCTGAGTAGCTGTTTGGATAAAAGTGCTCTTGGCTTTGTGTTAGTCTACTACTCTGTGGTCTACTCTAGAATTACCGGAGTTACATAAACAGAGAAAGCATGTAAATTGTAATTTACTATGTCTGGTGATGGCTTGAATGCAGATTAGGTGTACTTACTGCTACTGGAGGCAAAGGACAGACGTCAGATTCTTCTTTAATGAAGACTGCAGAAGCTTCCATAAATTTGGCATAATCGGCAGCATACCATACTTTCAGTTCTGTGTGGGGTTCAATTGGCTGTGAATGGAAGAGAATAGCACATGTTTACTTGTGCCGGTTTTCCCTATACCAAGTAATAGTGAAGATCAGAGGGGTGTGTGTGCACAGTCTGTCTCCTTACCCAAATTGCATTCTCTGAATGTTTAAATTACTGGTAACACAGTTTCATAATTCAAGCACTTTTTGAGCGTTTCTATCCACTAAGGTTTGACACGTACACAGTTTCTGAAAGCAGAAATGCATATGCACAAAGAATTTTGTGGGACAGTAGCAGGAGGGGGTGCCTCAGCCTTCATGACCTTTGCTCAGCAAGACCTATTTGTCTGTGATATACAGACATCCAGCAGTCTTTCCAAAAAATATCCCATGCCTACTCCTCAGTGTTTCAAAGCCCAATGAACACAGCATTTACTTAACTATAGGGTACAAGCAAAGGAAAAATGCATCACGAATGCACAACAGCTTGGATGCCTCCTGGATGAGTTGGACTCGTAGAGCGTGGGTGCAGAGTTGATCAATATGTGGACTACAAGCCAAACTTGCATGTTTTGATGCACTGGCTCTAATGTGTCAGGCTATCTATGTAAGTGCTCTACTGTACCCTGCTCTCCTTTCACTGAAGCCTTCACACACAGTTTAAGGCAGCCCATAAACTGCAATCTCCCATCCAGTCACGCCTGCCCAAATTTTTCCTCGGACTGGACTATGACCTTCTCTGACAAATACTTTCAGTCAATAATACAGCAAATAGAAAAAGAGAGGAGTGATTACACTCACTGGTTAAAGAGCCATTAGTTATTTAAAGGCAAAGGAGAAAACTAACTTTGGGGTCATGATTTATACGACTCCCTGTCCCTGTACACAATTTTCTTCATCTATAATAAAAACTTACATTGCTGCAACAAGGGTAGAGCCAATCCGCACTGTACTTGTAGTTTCATTTAAACTAAACTAAATGTATGCCACTAAAAAGAACAACCTAGCCTGGAAGGAGAGCAGCTGAGTCTTATTCCACAAAATGTGACATCTTAAAATGCACTTATTTTTTAACATTGGTGTTAGATAAGCATGGTAGGTGAAATACAGCTTAGATTGTAAATGCTGACAGGTGACAGGTAATTGTGTGTATCATGTTGAAAACTGAACTTTTGAACTCCCGAGCACAAGCCTGCTTGTTAACTACAACCAGTATGGGTTGGCTGTACATTTTGGTACAGGTACACCTGGCCTAAACAGAAATGGTACGTGCTGAATTCTCCACTCAATAAAGGACCTGAATCAGAGCCACCAACAGGAGGCCAATCATGCATTGTGCTCCTGCATATAGTCTAATTAGATAGAGAAAATCAAGTCTGGGGAAGCTCCACAGAGACAACTGTCTGGGGATGTCCCAGAGCCTTGGCCAGTGACGCTTGAGACTGGTACCACAAACAGCCGCACGGCATGATACTGTCATGACTTACTGTCATGACTTTCTGCCCGACATTCCTGGACCAGCAGCCATCTCCTCTGTGGGAAGCTGAAACCTCGTCAATGTTACTTTGGAGGGAGAGCAAAGTGCATCAGTCTGTGAAATAGTCAAGTAAGGCAGAAGCTCTGATCTCAGTAAAACTGAGATTAAACCACTACAAGTTGTATTCAAATCCACTACAGGTTGTCATTTACTTTGTCTCACCTATGACAATAAGAGAAAGCTCTGGTAGCCCCCACATGAAACTCTCCTGTGATCAGACAGACAGCAACTGTGGATGATTTTCACTTCATCATAATTCTAGACTTTTTTAAAGCACTTATTTCTAAGGACTGCAGTCATTAGGTCAGTAAGTGTGCTAACCATGCTGTTAGTATGCCACTTACATGTATGCTTTTGTAGCTGCAGTTTCATGTCACCAAAATCCCGTCTCTTTGTAAAAACAGTGGGGAGAGGAGCCGATCTCTCTAATCCCAATTTAACAGACTTTATTCAAAGTATCTTGAGAAAATATCTTCATCATCAGCCCGAAGGCAGCCTCATGCGTGACCAGCAGGGTGTGCCTCGGTGTAGCAAAGGGCTATCACTTTCACTGACAAGGACAAAATCTGCAGGATGCCACAGTACCATGAATGGTACTGGGAGATACTTCGGAGAAATAAAACCCAAGTCACTCCCTATGATACACAGCACAGCAAAGGTTCCAAGACACTTTCCTCATCCCATCCTAAGATGCTCTTCATGTCAGTATACAGGATGCAACTCTCCATTAATGCCAATAAGAAGAGTTCTGCTGAAGTCAGCAGAGAGCTGGTTCAATAGTATCTAAATTATACCGGAAATTTTAGGTTACCAGTTCATAGCTACAACTTCTTAGAAAAGCATTTTTTCGTGCTTCCCAAATATAGTATTATTAATCCTGTGAGTTCTACAAGTATAGCATGCATTTAAAATCAAATCGAAATCTCAAATGGTATAGAGTGCATCAGAATTTCAAACATAGACTAAACAATGTCTCAGATTAACATATGCTGCTTTACATTGATTTTCTTATTTTAAAATAATTATTTTAGTATTCATCCAAAAGCAACTATACTTCATACTCTTATAAAAGAGTTTGAAGGTGTAAAAAGTTATCACTATTAACTTATTCTCACATTATCACTTTGTTGTAAATATTTTTCTCACTGTGCAGGTGGAGAAGCAAAAATGGAGGAACAAAAGTAAACACTACTACCCCACAGAAATGTGTGCCAATCTTGGAAATGAAACTGAAATGATGGATTTCAGTCCCACAATAATTTCTTTTGACCAATATTCTCTTTAATTTTTAATGTTGCTTACAATGACATACAAACATTAACTTAAAAATAAAAAAGAAAAAATGTTCAACATACAGACTTCAGTTCCCTAAGTGTACAAAAAATTTAGTTCTGATTGAAACAAGCTTTGCCTGAGAAAGTGGCCAAACCCACAAAAAACAAGAGCGTATGTTCCAGTGTCATTTATAAATACAGAGTACTTTGTTCTCTCTCCTCAGATGAAGACACAGCCCAAAATCTCTAACATAAACTGATCATTTCATGGCAACACTGCAGTATTTTAAGTTCTGCAGTTAAGTCTTCAGATTTAATGAGAGCAGAAAATAGTACATAAAGGTTATACTTCCTGAGCACCTGGTAATGTCCTCAGAATACATGTGTCTAAAAATGTAATAAAGGAAAGGATTGCGTGTGTTCTTTCCAGGATGAAGTACTGTTGAATGTAACGATGCTAGATAATCTGAACAGGTATCTACCTGGAACTGAAGAACTTTACAACATTCATGTTTAAGCACTGCCATTATGAATGACATTTCTGTTTCTCTCTTACTTTCTTCACCACCCACAACAAAAAGCACATGCTGCTTTTTACTGGAAAACTCCATACACTGCTTGCCTTATTACGGATTAAGTGATATAAAAGGTGGTATGTAATAAAGATCCAGTTGGCAGAATACAATCTCACTTTGATCTGTAAAAGGGTTAGCCTTTCAGAACCTTTGCCTATAAATTTCCATTTGGATGATGGGTGAAGCAATGTGGGTTTAACTACCTTAACAGTTGTGAAGTAGACTTCTCCACAGTGCTGATAAGCCACAAGGGTCTGTTCTTCTTGGTTCCGGGCTAGCCGAACAAACATCATCCAGTTTCCACAGTCTTCATTGGGAGTGTCCAGAAAGTACTTTCCTCCATCTTTCAATACCTGATACAAAGCGGGAGGACAGGAAAAAGAACATGATAAAACCAAGTGCCGTATAGAGTCACATTAGTTTTCTTTAACTTGGGATCATGGCTATCAGTTATTTACCCTGTTTTGGTCATATGTCCTTTTAAATTGTGGTTGTTTTGAAATAGATCACTCTTAAAGAATACTGCGTGCAAAAGAAAGCGAAGAATGAATACCTGCCAAGGCACCCAGCTACTAAAATAACTATAGGCCTTTGTATGCATTTCCAGTTTATAGTTCATCATTTTTATGTTATAGACAGATAATATTATAAGAACTAAGTGTAGGCAGGTAGAAAGATAAGCCTTCTGCCTTAATGTACTTCCTGAGTACTTGATAATCTCAAACTTCAGTGCTGTATTAAAGCTACATTTTGCATGGAACAATTGTATAACTTGTGTAATAAGTCCAGAGAGGTAACATACAACATAATCGCATTTTAACAGTCTTCTTTTTCCCCTTAACAATGCAAAAGTAAATATGAACGAAAAACTCTGCCAGAAAGATCTCTTTCTTTTTGCTTTACTTCATTCTTTCTAGATGCCTTTCCAAGAGAATGCCTTTACGAGGCAAATGCTCCCCACCTCATACAAGACAGTTGCTTTTCTGCAATATAGTCTCAAAAATGGACAACTGAAGCTGCACAACAGATGTCAGTACAGCACATGTCTGTTCTACTAACCACGTAAGTGAGCAATTAATTGCAAGAAAAAAATGCATTTCCATTGCTTCTGGGAACTATTTTATCTAACTTTGTCATATTTCCAATGAAAACACTGCCTGCTGTACAAGTTTGGTCACATACTCAGAATGCTGCTAGGGAGAAGTCAAGACAGCTACTTCCGTCATGTACTGAAACGTGGGACTCTAGTCTCCTCTTCTGAAGAAACAGCCCATTCATCAGTGAGAGCTGTGCTTATCAACACATACTTTTAAGCAAACGGGGCTGACTGATAGAGGACAGGGTGTGGTTTACAATGGCCTGGTGAGGAGGAAGGAACTGGGTGCTTAGCTCATCCATGCTCGCAAGCTTATTAGAGAAGTACGTCTTCTGCATTTGTAAGAATTAAAGTCTCTTATAAAAAGACAGAAGAAATTTAGTTATGGAGAAGAACAAAATCCTCTCTAGTGCCGGCATGCCATGAAAACCCCACAGAAGGACAGTGTTACTTTCCTGGCAGACCATTCATATGACTTCCATGAGCAAATGGAAGTTCACAACAATTACTGAAGCTATTACTTTTGCTCTCAAACAAAATTACAGAAGCATCTGTATCTATGCCTTCCTCCACAACACACAGTCTTTTTCAGTCCCAAGCTCCTGAAGAAAGCTCAAATGAAGACATAAAGCATGTCCCAGGACAGCTGCTAATGGTCCCTCTCTCCTGGAGGGTGAGAGGACACAACACGAAACGCAGGGTCTGGAAGAACCGGGACATGTCAGGAAGTCCTAATGGAGGCTGTGGCTTGACCATGGACTCACTGTATGACAGAGAGGTGTATGTGCCCAGGTGTGACCCCCATGCAGCAAAATGCAAAGACCAGGGCGCAGAGGATTACCATCAACTATGACTCCCAAGGAATTCCGGCTGGAAAAGATGTGCATGCAAATATTTTTAAGCTAGGCTAGTCCTGAGAGGCCACTATCTGTGCTGGATAAAGTACAAACAATAGTGTCACGGTCCAGATAAGACGACTGGTTTCTGCACATGCAGCAAGGGATGGTACCAGTCCTAAATAACAATTTGACTAAATGAACTGAGTTAGTGCACTGTGTGTCAAAGTTTACATATAATTACATCATTAAGAAGCATTTCCCCATCCCTGCACTGTTCCTCCCTACTAAGCAAGTGGCTTAGTGCATATTTCTGCCACTATTGCTAACTCAGTGCACAGACTTAACCCTACCCATGGCATGGTGTTAAGCACAAATCCTTCTGTCTTATCTGGGAAGGCAGTATTATCCTTGGATGCTTTCAGTAGCCGTGCTCTGTGAAAAATTTATCAAGAGCTGTTAGTCTGACAGGTAAATCACCCTGGAAATGGTAAAACTAGAAAGCAGGAAAGTAAAATTCTAGAAAACACAATATAAGGGAACATTACAGTACTTCAGGTCAGAAGCACAATTAACTAACTCGATCAGACAGCAAATTGACTGGTTAAAATACATAAATACACATGAACTACTAAAGGCACATATGCACTTCATACTAAGTCACTGGGTTTTTACCTGCAGGACTAGCCTGCTCTCATCATAGCGGGTAAGTTTTGTAGACAGTTGACCAACATAAGGACCAAACTGTGTTCTCTTCTGTATTACTTTCTTTGCAAATACTCCAAGGACTGTGAATAAAAAAAGACCAGTCTAATATTAGTACAGATATCACAAACTCTTCATTGCATATTTACAAGAATAGGTGAAAATGGAGATAAACACATAGTGCAGAACACATGAATTCTTCTTCTAGACAAATAATGCAGGTAAATAATTCTAAAGAGAAAAATCTAAAAAGGATGTAAACATGTACAGAGATTTTTTTTTTAATGGGTATTACATTGAATACAAAAGTGCCTAAAATCCATGACAAGATATTAAACTGAGTATGCAACAAAAATGTGTTGATACTCTTCAATCTACAAGCTGATGTTATCATAGTGCTCTGCTTGTTGGCATAATTTATGAAGTCGTTCTCTCCTAATATGAGTAGAGAGAATCTATAAAAACACAACATTAGCCATCTTAATCATTCTACTTATTCCCCTACCTAATACCAATGGTGCGACACAACAGACATCTTGTCATTCTCCTTCTGAAATGCAATCTAACCAGGACTAATTTTACACAGGTAGCTGTGGAAAACTCACACACTAAGGATGTAGTTGCCTTGTTCAAGCCTGGACATTCAAATTGCCCTGCCCTCAGAAGGAAACTACAATCTTTCTATAATATGAACCGAAGATGCTGCAAAAGGTAAATTAATCCACTGTGTTCTTTTGAGTTTGCAGGGGGTGGATGAGGGATACTATTTGCCATTTTGTTTCTGACCTCTTATTGAATACTCTTTCCTGTTTCGCACGCTTGGGGAAAAGAAAAAAAAAATAACGTAATAGTGCATGGCTGTTACTATTAGATACAAATTCAACATTCATTAAACTTGTATTGACTGAACAGAGCTAACTGATTACTCACAGCTAAATGTCACATCAGCTCTGGCTAATGTCCTGCCATCAATCTATGCACTGAGGTTACTAGAAATCAGTCATAAAAACCAGTAGCTGAAAGTGAGCTTTAGCTGTGCCCAGCTGAAAATAAAGTAGTTTTCATACTGTTAATACCTAATGATTATGCCTTGAGTTACTCATAAAAACAAGCCACTGTTAATACTTCCGTCTCTTCTTTCTCAAATGTGTGAAAAAGAGCTAAAATACTTACTCTGCTGGTTTCCAGCTCGCAGCTCCAACACTCGCAAAGTGAGGTAATGAGGTAGGGTGAGGCGGGCTCGGCTAGGAATAACCCTATCTTTAGCCCTGATGAGTGGTCCGTGGAGTTTGCATTCTCCTATAAGGCTTTTGCCGCAATCCTCACACCCTACAAATCCAGAAAAGGAAACCTGTTACTAAAAGTGACATACTGCTCTCCAATTTAGTCTCTCCTAATTTTGTCACCTTGAGAACATATCTTGAATTACCAATGCTTTTCTTCACACCACTGTTCTACATTAGGGAGTGAAAAGATTATCTGCAACCCAAAACTGAACTAGGAAGGTTTGAAATAAGACTTCCAGTTTGTGCATTCTCTACTGTGCGAACTGGTGGGTCCTGACCTCCAAAGATTTATACGCATGTTCATTTGGAATTGTCATAAACCGTGCCTTTGAAGACTAGGATGGCAGCAAGACTGGAGCTCGCAGCATGCACACCTATAAATCAAGATGCATGTAATTATATAGAAATGAGAAGGGCAAAGTTGCTAGTAATAACCGAGGTAATTTACAGAGATCCAAGGAGTCCAAGAAGGATCACTGTGAGTCTGCACAAACCGTTCTCAGTAGAAGACAAGACCTTTTGTACCACGAGAAATGAGTACGATACATCTTAGAGTTACGACTCAGTTGACAATCACGCAAGGACAGCCTTCTCATAGACTGTGCTGCCTGTGAAGGTAAGCAAAAGGAGCGCACCGCACCTCCCAGTCATCAGTTCACGATAATGACATCTGCAGGCCGTACGCACAAGCCATCCAGAGAAGTCATTAATGAGAAATGCATGTCTGCAGACTGACTTTCCCCCAGCACAGTGAGGTATTTTTGGTTCAGTGTAGCTGAAACTGGTTGCCAGGGAGACTCATACGGAGCAGTGACACAACTGAGCAATGAGACTCTCCAGAAGAAGGTCATCCCGGCACTGGTGTCACACAGGGCAATGGGAAAAATGGGACTGCTTGCAGAAAAACTTTTTATAGACAGTAGAAACCAAACCAGTGAGCCAACAACGCCTTACAACTGAGTTAAAAGGAAAAGCTGATACTGGTCACCCATGATTACCTCATTTTGTTTTACTTCTGAAAACTCTGCTGAGCAAGTCCATTCAGTAAGCAACAATAAGGAGCAGAGGAGGGGATCCAGAACAGCCAAGAGAGTCCAAGGGAGCCATGGGATGCTGTAGCAGAGACTGGGGCAGGAGAGGTGAGGCTTCACCACAGACGGGGGCTCGTAGCCAAAGAGAGGTCAAGAGAAGCGTGAGGGCTCAGGATACACCGCATGGAGAGACATCGGAAATGTCTTTGAGAAAGGAGAGTAGCACCACAAATGCCATATTCAGGGTAGCTCAAAAAGGTTTCCGTTTGTAAACACAAGTAGGTGTTTGACTAAATCACACACCTCGAGAGTCTAGTCCAAAATCTCCCCAGATAAGCCTGCAGCGTTTCTACTGAATTCTTTAGGTTCTCCATCAACTCTAAATGAGAAGGTAGACTTGCATGTTGGTCAGGCTGCAGGCACTGCAGTAGTCCGTATTTTTCAGTAATTTGGGGACCATGTAATAGTTTTCTTCTCCCAGAAGAAAGGGAAGAAAGGCTCCTAGACCGCACACCTGCACTATGAATAGCTGAAATACATGAACTTTCTTGTGCTAGCGCTACAGATAAAGAACATGCCGCTCTACAGTCATCACTTAAAATGCATAAAAAGTAAATAATACAGCTGCAAGGCAGATTTTTCTTGTTACACACTGGTTTACGTACCTGAAAGTCCTCTAGAGCTAGGCTACAAGAAAAAAAAATATTTTCTTGGTGATTTAACTAAATTGGCTTTTAAATAAATTGCCAACAATCTATGTCTTCTGAGGGCAACAAAATTATGAGGGCTTCCTGAGCTTACCTAGAATAATAGCGACTTTGTCTCAAGTCAAACAGCTCCTGTTTGGAGAGTCCTTGTATGCAAACTGTGAAAAAAACATTACCAAAAGCAAAATGGAGACAAAGAACCACAGTTAGAGGGAGGATGTATCTAATCGTAAAGTACACGACCTTATCAATCCATGCCATGCCTCTGTGATTCATCATCACTGAGCTCCTGAGCAAACCTTCCAGCCACCCCTGGGGCAGCGCCTGCCACGGAGGCCCCAGAGTGGGAAGGGTGGAAAGGGAAAGTGGGGAAAAAGGGTCTCCCTCACATCAAGATCCAAATTTGGCACTAGTGCCCCATGAGCTAACCTGCCTTGGTCCTCCAGATCCAAGGGGTAAGGCTTGAAATGATTCAGGCGCTGTGAATGCTGGAGAGGCACTCCTACAAAAACAGGGACCACTTTGCATCCGAACGGGTGCCGAGCATGCCACCAAGCTTAGTGGCCCCAGAGACGGCTCCCCAGGTGGCACACCTAACTGGCATGATGAAGCCATCAGCTAGAGATGAAGGAAAATGACTGCAGAGCTGGAAGTGTTTTTTAAGCACCTTGCTAGTACGGGTTGGGATTTTGAACCAGCATCACTGTTACGCACCTTGAAATATCCAGAGCTGCCCAAGGCTTGTTCTAGGATTTTCCATTTCATTACATGGGATATGAAGGTAACTAGATGACTTAATTACTTAAGTTACATCCCAACATTACATTCACTACACTGTATTTCTGAGCCCACATCAGCATATTAGTAGCCTGACTCTGAATTTATTGCACACTAAAAATTGCCAGATGCATCAAAAGCACAGGATTGAACCACTATAATAGTACACAGTACAATAGTAAATATAATAGCTTTAGGGACTACCCTAAAGTCCCCCTCAGGAATGGGAGTCTTTGTAATTTCTTCCCCCCAAACTAACTGTGCAAAACTGTCAAGTTCACATTATTCCTCAGAGATAATTACAGAACAAGTACTTTGTATTTCAATGCTAAATTACAGATGTCATTGCCAGAAGAACATATGCACTAACATAGCTGCAGCATGGCACCAGTTTGCAAAGCTCACACAAATTTTATGCCCCTTTTAACTTGGCTGCTTATGTAAAACATAATTTTTTCAATTTTTTCAATAACAGCCTCAGAACACACTCTAACCTGTTCTGTAATATGGAGCATCCAGGTATGGAAACAACACATACTTTTTCGTATTAGCACTAGGTATGAAATACACTTGGTTAGAAAAATTAGAAATTTTTTCCTGCTTTTTGTTAGGCACTTTAGTACCTCACTTGATGCTTTTACAGGTTCCCTGCTCCCTTGAATTGTATTTAAACAAACAAAATTAATGGATTAGATGTCATGTTTACAGAAATACTTGATAATGTGCAAGCACGAAAGAAAAAGTAAAACTGCCTCCGCTCTTCTGCTTTGCTGTGATTTACATGAGCAGGCAACACAAAGAAATAAACGAGATTCACAGGGGTTACAAGCTATTAAGAAACAGATCGTGTAATTTACTATATCTTTAGAGCAGTAGTGATATATTGTCCCCTAGAGGGTATTTCTTCGTTCTTTCTCTATGTCTTTGTAATGATTCTGTAAAAGTTCCAAATAATGCCTTTTTTACCTATCTGTAGCTAAAACTACACAAGCTAACAAATCTCGTAGCTGGTAAGGTTTTTATTTTGCTGAGCCCCACGGCAGCAGCAGGGAGGCACACGTACAGAAGAGCCCCGCAGGGGTGCAGGTACAGACTCCGACCAGGTTTGGGGTGTGTAGCCACCACCTTATCACACAGATGAGGTTCTCATGCCCTGCGAAACGCTGCTGGACGGGCTTGGAGAAAGGTACATCTCCTGCATGCCCCCAGCCTGGTACCCCTGCGCCCGAACACATCTGTTCCCACTTCTGCTTAGCCACTGGGAGACATGGTTGGCAGTCATGGCTTTCCCCGGCTCTTTGGGTCACCACAAAAATGACACCCACTGCCTGCAAGATCTATTCCCACTGCACGGGCAGACCGAAATGCTGGCAGCCATGTTCCCAGGGAGGAGAATGGGCTATGATTGCGGCTCACCTGTACCGTCCTCACCATGCTGGTGCCTCCCCCCAGTCCAAGTCTAGGTGACAGCTCTCCTTTTCTGCAGACTACAGCCTGCCAGCCTCGATGGCCAGCTTGCCTCGTCCTCCAGATGGCTCCGCGGCTGGCCACGCTGCACGGGGACAAGCTCCCGCAGCCAGCAGTAGCCAAGCTGGCGCGGCAGCTCAGGGTCAAGCCGGACTCGAGCACAGTTAACAAACTCGGGTTTCCGAAACAGCAGCACCGTCCGAGCGGTGTGCCACCCCCACAGGCACAAGCCCGGCCTCGGGGAGAGCTCATTAGCGTGGGCAAGGAGCCACGAGCTGCGGTTACACAAAGTCCGGCTGCAGAGATAACGGGAGCTATACATAGCCATACTAGGAACTGCAATCACTGCCGTGATAGCTCAAACATACCACCAGCGCCTTAACCAATCAGCGACAGAACACCACTTTTTAAAAACCAGTTTGCTAAAAACTAGATGCCTATCAGTCCGTCCTTCCTGCTTCCTCCAACCTCTACTTTCAAGTGAAGCTTTACAGTATCTGAGCACTTCAGTGGCCCACGAGATACCTGTGGGTGTGAAGGGTGTGAATGAGGTGCCCTGTGAAGGCAGAGGTAAATCATTCCTTTTAAAATGTCCACTTTGAGCAAAGACGTCCGTGAGAAACCACTGTGGGGCTGAGCAGCGCTCGACATTGGCTGTGCTGTTTTGCAGCATTAGAATTAGCTCCCGTGCGCAAAGGGAACAAAGATCAGTGTACACAGCAGTCCAAATCCGAGCCTAATTACAATCATAAGATTTGCATAGCAAACAACAGTAATTTATCCCAGAGTAGAACTGTACTGCTCCGTTAGCCGTGTTCAGCTTTCACGTAGTGGAATGCTACACACGTACCTTGCGGGCATTTTCTACGATGCACGGCACATGCAGTATGCCAGTCCCGGTTCTCCTTACACACAAAGGTACACGAGGATTCCCTGCCCTGTGGTTCGCTCTGCAGCACTCCTTGCTGGGAAAGCTTGAAAATCTGGTTCCATAATATAATTTATTTGGCAAAAATTCAAAGTACTCAATTAGCAAACTGTTAATCCCAAGTTATTTTCCCATTATTGTGGGCCACTGCCACACATTTCCTCTGTAAAAAATGTTTACAAAAGGAGCCTTAGATGTCCTAAGTTTGATGAGCAAAGCGCATTTACAAAGGAGCTGAAGCTCTTAACTGATTAATAATTCATCCTATTTATATTATAGTAAAATAGAACTTGTTATAATTACCAGAATTCAGAATAATTTTATTCAAATCCCATTAAACTCTGATACTTTGTCATGCTACATTTTCTACTGATTTTCACTTTGTAACTGCAATAGTTCTTAACATTAAACACATTTATAGGAACATGACCTCACTCTACTAAAATGCAAAACTTAAGAACCGAGTTACTGTATTTGGAGACAGAAACAGAGAAATAAACCAGCAAACACGCCTTACTGCCACCCCATACGTTCAGTCACGCCAGCACATTGAGCTAGTTCCCTAAAACTGGGACCCAACACTGCAGGTGAGCCCAACCCTTAGAAATCCTGACCCAGACGCTGATCTGCAGTGACACTTTCCCTCACCTCTCCTCCATCCTCTCTATGCCCCTGCCTTCGTTCCCAAGAGGAAAGAAGATCTGGAGGGAGGGTACATCCTCAGGTCTCCAGCAGTGGGAGATCATCTGTCAAGGCACTGGCTCCTGCCTTAGAGGGGTATGATTCTGTCCAGCACAGCTGTTTCATGCAAGGATGCCTCTAGAAGGGAGGCTCAGCACTTACCTGGCTGTATAGAAATGTTCCAACGCAAAGTGGGCGTGCATTTTCCTAGCAGGCACAAGTTTAAGTATGTAAACTGTTCAGAACTCCGAAACTATTTGTTATACAAACACATAAATGATAACAACGACTATGATTCATTACTAGTTCCTAATAGGGAGTAATCATGATGACAGTCGAGCACATCTGGGAACAGTAAGTTTTTTGCCTGGTGACCATGAAGTACGATGACAGGCATAGCCAGAAGGAACTTAACCGGCCTCCCATACAGCGTCATCCTCTCACCAGCCCCAACGAGGCTTTCTACCATGGTCCTTCATCTAGCAAATCTTAGGAGCAAAACAGGTAGAGAAGCCTTAAGGAGCACAGATGGGCTGTGAAATTTGACAGTGTGACTGCACACAGCAGCTTCAGGAGGCTGCCATGGAGCCTGGGCAGAAGGATACCTGTGATCTGCTCTATCTTATAAACTTCATGGCCTGGAAGAAAAAAAACCCCACAACTTACCTTCACTGTTTAAACACCTGAAAGGCCAATTTATAGGACTTCCCTGCAAACTTAAATTAAACCCCAAAAAAACAACAAACCAAACAGTAGGAAAGGTATGTATGTGTGTTTATCAAGTTTAATTTCAATGTGCAGTCTGAGCAACCTGCTTATCAAAGTTCTTGGTAGGTTCATTCATCCAAAAATGACTTGAGATCAAAGCATTGATGGATTGATTGAAAACTAGTTAAAAAATAATCTTTTTCTGATTATTCTCGGGGCTAAACTGTACGTGACACATTTCTGGTACACCGCATGGGGTTTGGTTGCTATCAGAACCCAGATACCTAACAAGCACAGTTCAAGTGAAGTCACTTCCCATAGTTTACATGTAATAGCTTCTAATCAGCACGAACAAAGAGACTTCTCTCATTGCTGAAAGCTGAATACATTTCAAACAATCAAATTGAAAAATGCAGATGGATTTTTCAGAGGTGGGGTTTTTTTTTCCTTCTCTTCCTTGCTCTCCCTCCACTGGCTTGGCATGAAGTCATATAAAATTAGATCCAGAAACAGAGAAGGAGGTTTAAAAGCAAATTCACAGAAATAACTGCTGTTTTTTCATGAGAAACAGCCTCAGTCAGCATAGCCTGTTTCTACAAAATGCCCAGCAAAAGCTTCCTGAGAGCCAAGCCTTCCTGTTGCACTCTGACCCCAGCAGCAGCCAGTCCTGGTGCCAGGCTGTGGCTCCTGGCTGCGACACCTTCTTCCTTGCGGTCTTCACTAGCACTGTCCAAACTGCACTGCTCCAACACTGCAGACGGCAAAACTAAAATCCCCCTTTACACAGAAACACAGCCATCAAGAGAATCATATTCAAACTTCTCATAAGCACCCTGTGGCTCCTAGGCCACCTTTTGGATCCCTCAAACCTACACCTCCCATAGCAAAAGTAGCTTTACTTGGTCTCAAGCACTTTTCTTTTGGGGAGATTTTTGGCAGGCTGGTTGATTTATTTCAGTGTCAGACCTTTTAGTGGATAACGTTAATGCTACTGCTGCAATTTAACAGACAGCAGAATCTTCTGTCTTCGTTCTAGCAAAAAAACCCCCAAGCACAGATGTCTTCCTAAATGTATGTATGTATAAATACACGTGCACGCAGCCACACACACCCTATCAAGTGCATTAACACAGTTGACAATTTTATTCAGGGCAGGTCAACACCATGGTTTCAATTCTGATAAATGAACTGCGGCAATTCTAATGACTAATACTTAGTATTAATTAGTTGAAATATTTCCAAACCTTGCAACATTCCCTTAAAAGGGAACCTTAGATTGAGTCTCTCTCGTTCACTGAAGTTGGTTGTCACTGGACACCAAGTCCAGATGTCATGTGGAGGAGAGTGGTGGAGGGCTCGGTGACAAAAGCCACCTCTCCGTAGGAAACCAGCCAAAATTGATTCTTGCTCTTCCACTTGTGATACAACTTCCAACATGGACTTGTGGGAACCTTCCAAGCAAAGACTCTAGCAGCTGGGATATACTTCTAGCTGTTTACTGGTAGAAAGAACCAGGCAGGTAGACACGCTTTGGAAAAGAAAATATGAGTTCACTCTAGGATGTAGTGAGGAAGCCTGGCACGACAGAGCAAAGAGATGCTGTACTCACCCTGTAGCTGGCAGAACTCGAGGTCTTTAGAGGCAGTTTGTAACTACATGAAGCAAGCTACAGATACTGTGAATAAAAGTGCAGTGTAAAAACCATGAGACTCACTTCTGCAGGCAGAAGTCCATACACTGGGCTCTACTGATGTGTGAGTATGAAAGAAGGAAGTCCATGTGGAGAAGTGAATACATGGACACTGAGGACTGGTAGGGACTGAGATACTGGAGGGCCAATCCTGAAAGAACGCTTCCTACAAGAACATCCTACAGGTATTTCAATTCACGCCAGGGAACAAAAAAAGTTGGTGGTTTTTTTCTTTTTTTTTTGACTAATGAATGATAAAGCATATATTTAAAATACTGAAATGTAGGAGTCTTAAAAAGCATTGGGTTTTGTAGACAGAGGGTCATTAACAGCTTAGCAGAACAGCTTTAGCTTTTACTGTGCATGACCCTCATAACAGAGGACTGGGTGGCAGAGCACTGGAACAGGCTGCCCAGGGAGGTGGTGGAGTCTCCCTCTCTGGAGGCATTCCAAACCCGCCTGGATGGGTTCCTGTGCAACCTGCTCTAAGGTGGCCCTGCTCTGGCAGGGGGGTTGGACTAGACGATCTCCAGAGGGCCCTTCCAACCCTATGATTCTGTGATTCTGTGACACAGGCAACAACTTCTGTTTCCCACACAGAAAGGATGCTTAATTCCCAGCTTCTCTGGAAACAAAATGGATAGGAGACCACATCCTTAGCCCTTATGATCCTGTTAAATTATTGTCCTCTTTTAAGGCATGAAGCGATTTCTTTAACAAAACCCAACACACAGACAGGGGGAAGCTATGCTGCTGAACAAAAACGTATTTCTGTGAAAAAAAATACTCACATGTGCAAGTGCTTTATCCGTGTTTCCTGTGTTACTTGTTCTCTTTTTGCCTGAGATCTAACATATCTTTCTTTTTTCTACTGTAAAGACTTTCAATGGGAAGCATAAGATAATTATCTAATGTCTTGACTGAAACTGTACTAAAGAAATTATGTCCACCTGAGCTTCTTTAACAGGCCAATTAAGAAAGGAAAGTAAAATTGGCAGCAACAGATTAGGCAGTAATACACTGCATTTCGCTTACAAGAACTATTCTCCCCAGGCTGAAGGACAGCCTTGAGTCTAGTTCTCTAAAATACAGAATTACAAAGTACGTGACTATGGAGTATTATTGGAGAATTACATCTGAGAGTCGCAAAAGTTTGTGGGGTTAGAAAATATTGCATAAACTCAGATTATAATGTATCTCCACAAAGTCCTACTTCTTCTCCTGTTGACAGTCATCTTAGTTTGAGATTAAACAAAATCCAAACACTTTTTCTACATTTTTTCTGATTATTTTCTTCCAGCTATTTCAAAAAGCCACAAAAACAAAAATAACAGTAGCCTATATTACTAGAATGTGAGAAGCAAGTTTGCAAAGCAAAGTTGCAAAGAATTTGTTCCCATTTTCATATTTTCCTAGCTCGAAGAATAAGATCAACAGATGGTAAAGGCACCACCCTGGAGAAAATGCATTATTCCTCAGATATTTATTTGTATAACCCTGGTCATTTAACATGCCCATTTACAAAGAGGTGTCCATGATCACATATGCCACTTTGGTTTTGGTATCTCTTACTCTGTTGGTTGGAAATCAATTATTTTATACTCCTTCCACTTCAACATAGCAAATAGGTCACAACGGTATTCATATTTATGAAGATCCTTGATCTTCACAGGCAAAAGAGATCTTCATAGGTTAAAAGAGGCAAAGGGACAACTGTCTTGCCAAAACATCCCCATCTACTTCCCCTACACACTTTTGTCTAAACACAGTCCAGTAAGTTAAACATAACACACTGCCTTGCCTTATCGCCCAAGTAACGGAGAACAAATGCCACCTTCTGTGCCATGCATGAATCACCTACTTTCTTCTCCATTATACTAACTAAAAAATCTCTGATCAACTGAGCTTTCCACAACCGTAATTCTTTTCTATTTACACAATTACAACTACCCAGAATCCCTCAACGGTCAACATTTTCATAACACATCTAGACTATTAAAATGACCTACAAATATAAATCCCTTCCAATTTAAATGTTAACTTTAAATTAGCTTTAGCTTTACATTTTAGCGTCTTCCAATGTCTATCATGTATAAATATACTTAAGTGAGGTCCAAAAACAGTCTTGCCACATTTGGATAACAATAATGACAACAGAGTGCAAAACCACCAGTACCTGCCTGCTTGAGCTCAGTGTTTTTACCCCTTTGTCAAAATCAAAAATGCATTTGCTTTTTTTGCTATTCCATCTGAAAATCTTGGGAGATTTAAAAGGCAGACGTCACAAGCAACAATGCTGACACTCTGCAGTTAAGCAATGTATTTTCATTTTCAGGATCACAAAGTGTTCTAAAGAAGGCATGTTTGCGTATGGAGCCCAAATGCTTCCAAGAAAAACAGATAAGTTATCTGTTGCAGAGAAGAGCAAAATGAGTCAAAACTAGCATGATTACCAGCTCAAAGTCACTCAAAGCAGAAATGCCAGACTGAGGAACACAAACTACAAACTACGCTGATAAAATGTGAAACTTCCCAAGCACCTCCCCTGAAATAAGAGGATTACTCAACAGTTTTTAAACAACAGCACACACCCACAGACACTGTGAAGCAGGTTCACAACACAAATGCAGCAATTCCTACTTGCAAGACTGCGATTACTCCTTTTGGAGCTTGCCCTTACACTTAAACTGACAAAGGAAGAAATCACATTACTTAACTTTTTTTTCTGCAGTCGTAAGTTGGCCACACCTGAAAGTTGTAACTACGTGAGCTTTTTCTTCAGTCACCACAGAAACTAATATAGAAACTCTGGCGATTTGTTCTCCTGTTTTCAGTGGAAAATTTACATATGAATTACACACCAAATTCCTTTGGTCTGATAAACTGTTCTGGACTCGCATGAAGAAAATACAGCTTCTTCATTATCATCCTCCTCTTGCTATTCTTTGCTGTCTTTACAAAATAACTGTACATCTAAAACCAGCAAGCATAGTGGTAATTCCATCTCTTATCTTGAGTCCATGCACAGCAACTGCAGTTTGGAAACATATCCTTACATTTCAAGGGCTTTCAGATTCCCAGATTTTCTGCCAGACAGGCCCGCTTATTAGTCACTGCCCTGTGCCTAAGTATTAACGCAGCTATTTGTACCGGTCGAGAAATCATTTGATGCAATTCAGCTGATTCTCAAAGACATAAAGAACTGCATATAATAGTCTACATAAAAGAGTGATGTTCAGGACTCGACTGCAAGACCCAAATACCAAATTATTTCCTATGAATTTTCATATTCATTAATCACCATTAGAAAAAGAAAAAATGAACATACACAGAGGCTGGAAACAGCACAAGAGCCACTTAGGTGTTTCCCATGACAGAATACAAATCAAACATTGTTTTTTGCACTTGAGAACACAAGTGCAAACATTTCATAATCACACTATGTATGGGAAATCAAAACAATCCTTACCTTATTTAACATGGCCTTTTTAGTAAAAAGTCAGGCTATGCTAGTACAAGGTGGCAGGAACCGTGCCATCCTCCCTCAGCAGACTTTTCCAAATGCCCCTGTGTTCAACTAAGTCTAACTCCGCTCTGTTTTGTTTCCCCAAGAGGACCTATTCAGCACCATGTGCTCCTTTTCAGCTGTCAATAAACAGAAGTGGTGAATTCCCCAGCGCTTCACAAAGCTAGTTAGGCATAGCCATTCATTTCTTCAGGAAAACAGGGCATTGATTTCAGCAAATTCCCAGAGAGCAGCTACAACAAAGAGATCAAAGACCCACCTCCTTTCCTGCGCGGCTTTGGCCGGCCGGGCCAAGAGGAGCAGCGACAGGTTTTCCGAAGAGCAGGCTCGAGCCCCACCGACCACCGCGTGCTCCATTCACGCCCGCTGCCTTCCTACGTCCCTGGGACAGCCCCTGGCGCTAACCGTGACAAACCCCTACATTCAGGCAGCATAATATACTGCACGCTAGTTCAACCAAGGATAAAAAGAAAAACAAGCTCCAAGGGGAAGTCCGTTGCTTCCCCGACCATCCGAGCCTCAGTAGCTGCCAGACATTTTATAAACTTCTCTTTTTTTCTTTTTTTTTTCCCTTAGCTTCTCCATCTAAAACAGAGAAACACTTGCTACCTCAAATTCATCGTGCCAAAACATGACTGGGATGTTGGCTTTTTTGGTTTATTTCCACAGGCTTGAAGACTTAGCTGCTGGAGTTTGAGGTCTACCCGCAGCAGCCCTCGTACTGTGCAGCCCTGACATCTTCTTTGTGCAATTTGCCCCAGACTGCAGCAGGGTTTGGGGTTTTTTTTCCCTGCAATATAAGGGAGCTTGGTCTGGTTTGGTTAGATTTTTTTTCTTTTTATTTATACATCCAGCCTTCGTTAATGTGACCCGAAACAAGATTTTAATTGTAGAATTTGACCTTGTATTGAACCAAGCACTAAAGAAAGATGATGCTGTGGTGAGGCTTAGGGACTGGGTGGTTAGGCTACCTGTCTACGACTAAATAGTAAGAGCCAGAGACTGTTCCCTGGTGCTGAGACCAGCTGGCATCAGCTTAACATGTCTAAACGGCCCTCACTTCCTTCCCTTTCCCCCCCCAAACAGTTTGGTTACATCCAGATTCCTCAACTGGAACAGAGCCTGGTAGATGTTATCCCCAAAACACACTGGTGTTGCCTGTTAGCAAAGGCCAGGATTAAGCTCATGGGCTGGCTCTGAACTATTTATTTATATAAAAACAGATATAAAGATCTACAGTCACTTCACATCCGTACATATACGCCATGTTATTCTTTATTCTCCTGTGCACTGGTATTTTTCCAAGGCTGTCAGGTGCACACGTACTCCCACCAGCTGGAACCTGGAAAGCCCCTGGAGCACTGGTACTGCCTCAACAGTATTCACATGCCTCCAAGCGAGAAGACTAATGTCTGCCCCTCTAGCATGACCGAGTATTGCAGGACCTGGCACAGCACAAGCGGTACAATACTGAGAAGACCAGGGACAGGTGGTAAGGATGACTGATCATTGCACAGAAGACAGCTGAGGACACAAGGAAATACAGAAATGCAGAATTACCTCAGTTGCAAGAGACCTGTGAAGATCAACTAGCCCAGCCTCCTATTGAAAGCAGGGCCTTAGATTAGCGTTATGCAGGGCCCTGTCAAGCCATGTCTTGAGTATTTCCTGCGTGGGAAATTCCACCACTTCCCTGGGCAGCCTATTCCAATGTTTAATCAATCCCACAGTGAAAATACCCCTTATACCCCTTATATCCATGGGCATCTCCCCTGAAGCAACTTGTGGCCGTCATCTGTTGCCCTGTCACAGTGCATCCTTGTGAAGACAAGTGCTCCCACCTTCTTCTCCGTAATCATCATTCTTCTGTTTGAAGACCACGACTAGATTCCCCTGAGCCCTCTCTTCTCCAGGATGGACATACCCATCTCCCTCAACCTCTCCTCAGGCAACAACTCCTCTAACCAACTGATCATCAGGGAAAGCGTGAGAGAGGTGCTGAGATGAAGAAACAAAAATTAAACTGCAAGGGCATAAATTAGCTGAAACAGTCAAACTAGCTTAAACATCTGAATAGAGTTGAGAAGTCTTAAGTGATTCCGACCAGGACCACTGTGCAGTCACCCTGCCCTCTCTCCTTTCTTTAACATTTCACTCCTGACAAGTAGTTATACCTGTTGTATACAATACAGTCAGGTGTATTACATTCCTCATTTTAGAATTCTCACTGTATCAAAATGGCACTTAAGCATGCCCCAAAATTGCCAGTTAGCAGATAAAGCTCAAAAAATGCACTTTCACAAATAACTTGATCTTGAAGTACAGATACCACCTCCACAGACAGCTGCTGCCAGTCTGCCACTGATGTTTTTATATTTATTAACAGATTACAGCTATTGACCTCCTCTCCAAAAAAAAAATTGTTTTCTTTGTTCCTGTGAGGAAGTATTGGAGACTGATAAAATGGGGTTTTGAAATTCCTCTCTCTTATACTGCACAGTGCGCACTTGGGCAGCTCTCAGAGGCAAAGGCAAAAAATGGCAGCTGAGGCAGTGGAGAGACGCCAAAAGAAAGCATGTAGATCAGATCAAAAGGCACAGAAAATGTGCTGAATGCTGCAGATAGACTAGGCTGGAGCCAGAGGTTGAGAGTATCGGAAAGACTTGAGCGGTAGTCCTTTGTGGTAGTTACAACAGCCAGGAATAGGAATATGCCACTTGTATATTCTTTGCTGTTGAAAAAGAGAGGTGGATAATAGTGATGAGGAGTGAGATTTGGATGTGACTTGGGTAATGATGCCTTGGAAACATAGGAGTTAAATTCACAAAGTGATTAAAACACCACAAGCACATCACTCAGTAGTCATCTGGGATGGTATTTGTGCCAAAGATAGATAAAACATTTTAGATAGAATTGTAATTTTTTAAGTCTCAATGAACCGGTCTGTTCTTATACATGGGCCAGATTTTTACAATTTTACTCGTATTAAGTCATGCCTTACTCCAAGAATAATCCCGTTGATTATAATGGTAATATTGTTCCACAGATGTCTCAGAAGAAACGCAAATGTAAAAGCAGACTTTATGCTTAAGATAAAAGACATCAATCATGAACACATCTGGGAATCTGATAAAAACATATGGTACAGAAAAATCACTGTGGGATGACGGAAATGTACTTACATAGCAGGTCTGTGGACATGTTTACAGATCAGGCAAAGGAAACCTACATAAAATAAATGAAAAAAGAAAGATCAGTTTTCCAAACTAGCACTATTCATGTTTAAACCTCATGCTAGTTATCACATGCATAGTTTTTTAGTTCTTTAGGAGGAGAAAGTATCTAGGACAACCTAACAAGGAAGAATTTCAATTTGTGGAGGAAAAAAGGAAATACATCTATTTTTTATTCCTTAATAAATGATCCCACTTCATTTCACAAACCATGTGTATTGACAATATTAATGTAATACATCTTAATTAAGAGCAATTCACTGTATCCCACACCTTCATTAACATTTATTATTAAAACAGAATTTTCAGCCACTGTGTATTTTACCCCATTGTATGCCATTCTTTGTTTAAGCTTGCTATTTTTGGTATTCATCTTAAGAGTCCTTACCCTTGCAAAGTCAAAGGGCGTATTAAGTAGATACAGGACCAGTCATCTTATTTGCTCTCTTGAAAGACTTCCGGAGACTTCTAGCTTTCTGCTGAACTTTGTTCATCTTGTACCCTTCCCATTTGTCTCCTGTTTTTTGACTGAAATTTTACTATTAAGCACATAGGAGTCTGTCTTTTCTGTAGCTGTCTGAGCAGCCTCCAACACAGTGGGATCCCAATGTGTGGACAAGGCTACTTGGAGCAACAGAAATAGTGAAGCCCATAATAATAAGCGGGCATACAAATAACAGTATGAATCACATCAGCTTATGCCATTTTGTTGTGTTCAGTACAAGTCTTGAAAAATTCAGGCAGTGTTTGAAGGACTTGGGGTGAAACTTGACTCTGAAGAAGACAACAGTATTTAGTTGCTGACTGAAATGGGTCAAAGATAACATCTTCATTTTTAAAAACACAATGATTGTTAGTAAGATACTTCCAAATTAATTGGAGCTGGCTGAGAGAACTGAGGGGAGTATGGAAGAAGACAATAAAGATGACAGGAAAAATGGATGGCAAAGAATAATGAGAAATGAGAAGGAAACAGACTCAAGGGGTGTAAAGAAGTGGTAAGATAAGGTGAATACAGAGCACAATGAGGCAGAGAGGAGTCAGTGGCCTGCTGATGAGAATTCACCAAGGAAGAAGCTGTGACTCTGCCAGGCTGTCCACAAGCGGGATGAGGAAGCTGAGATCCAGCTATCTGCTGAAACTTATGAGCACATTGCAGTGCCATTTCCAAGTTTGAGAAGACTAAGATAACACTCCTAGTGATCCACTGCAAGCACCTAAGTTGCTGTCTTGGCTTGAGGACATGCCGTTTGTCCCTACATACAAAAGCAGCCGTGCTGAGCATTACTCCCAGCATTTACTTAAAGATGATGTACATATGGGTCCTCACTATTGGGCAATGTAACAAGTATGCTGATTACCTTAGCAAGTTGACAATTGGTAAACTTTCATATGCTCATTTAAGTGCTCACAGACCCAGTCCCAAGACACAAAGTTAGCAAATCAGGCTTGGTGTATTGCCATGTGTCTCATCACAACATAACCAAGCCACCAACGATTTAAATTGTCAACTCTGGCATAAAAGACAGTATGTAAAGAACACATATTTTATAGATGCTCTGCACTCTGGAATTTGTAAGAGTTCTGATGTTGAAATATAAAGAACTGCCTGGTTTTTCCTTCCCACATGCTTAAACACGCCTTTTGAGCCTATGCTGCCTTTACCAAAGAGAAGACAAGTATAAGCTTTGCATTTTAGAGTGATTTGAAGTGGTGAGGGGTAGTTGACAGGTATGTTGTCTTTATTGCAGAAAATGCGTATTTTCAACACAAAACCACATTCCTCCCACCTTTGGGATGCACACACTCCCTAACATCAGTGGGATAAAACTGACAGGGAGCAGCTCATCAGGGACCTTCAGCAGGGAAGACACTACAAGGAAAGACGCTTCAATTGCCCATGCAGAAGCATCCCATGTCTTTTGAGGTGCCCTACGACGTTTGTAGCACCCACATGAAGCTGACAGCTACACCATTGGGTAGACAGGAAAGAGAGTCCCTCCCAGAACAGGAGCTAGAAAGCAGGCAGGGCTACCCAGGGCAACCCAGACAGCACTAGACGCTTACGTTTCAGCAAATGAATCAAGTCCTACAGTATTGCAGTTTGTCTGTTTTTACAAGAAGCCAGGCAGAGAACAGACAGGCTGCTGGTACATCACTTCTGTCTGAGATGCAGGGGACTGCAGATGAGACACGAAACACAGTGCCAGCACACCAGCTTCTCTTCTGTAATATCTGTCCTCTGCCGAAACAGCAGTGAGTGAACATACAGCTTTTAAACTGGCTTTTGTCTCTGACTGGGACGTGTAGCTGTGAGAGAGAAGTAGTAAAGAGTCCCACACACTTAAAGGTCATCAGCAAATCCTCTTTTTCCAGGTGAAAACAGACATGCTGAGAGCAAGTCTTCTAACCAACAAGTGTCCTAGCCTGATTTCCATCAGCCAGAAAACACTTTCTTCCTGAAAAAAACCTACTCTGCAGTTTGACTCCATTCTCGCTGAGAGAGAGGCACTTGTCTGTGATGTTAATTTCTAAGAATTTAGGCTTTGCAGAGGGAACAGTGGACTTTAATAGCATCCATATGTGACTGTACACATGCCAACCTTTGTCATCCCCAGAAACAGCAGGCTACATGTTGTCACTGTCAAAGCAGTGCCATCAACTAATAAAGAATTAATCCCCCCACTGAATTACTCAGCAAAATTATTTAATTTTGCTGGCATTCAATCTGCAGGGCAATTACCTGGTAAACCACCACAATACAACAAGCTCTCCCCTTTCATATGGTGTAAGTCAGTAGCATACCTTCATCCTCCCACATCTGGTCTGCAGCAGTCTCCTGTCATGAGAAAGTCCAGCCCCGGTCCATCCTCCCCGCACCCCCCACATGTCTGCCATCCAGCCACATTACAGTGACACTGTGGTCCATGGACAACCCAATTAATGTTTGTAGTGTCACTTTGGAGGAGGGGGCACAGAGAAGAAGCAGCACATACACTAGCTAGGATAGAAGACCATATCACTTGACACAGAGACTGTGACAGGTCAGAATGACATCAGAGGGACTCAGATGAAGAGTAGCACGGTCCACAGCAACAGAAACACTTATGAGACACCTCCACTGCAATTAAAAGGCTAACCTGCTGCTGGGGTGAGGGCAGCTATCAGAAGCATGAGGAGGTTCTCCATTCACTTAGTACTCAGAAGCAGCTACAAAAAACACTGCAGAAAAGTGTTATTGCACAGGTTGGCTCTTCCCTCCCATCCCTTTTGCCCATGCTGGCAGGGCTGCCTTCTCCTGCAGTCCGGAGCCAGGAAGGAGTCGGTCCGTGACACTGCCATCTACTTGCTGCCCCTCATGGCATTAAAGGCACTTAACCAGTACAGGCAGGTCACCTTGTACAGAGCTCTACTCCTAACAGTCCTCCTAGGACACGCTCAAAGGTACAAGACTCTGCTGCAGAAGATTTCCCCCAGAGAACAAGGGCACTATGAGGAGGATAATCATAAATCACCAAAGTGTTTTTCTCCACAGGCCATCAAATCCTGGGAAACTTTCTCTTTTTTTCTCCAGTGCTGTCCTCTGATGAAGCTGCTTTAACAGCAGCAACCCCATAGTGCCCAAGTCCAGCCCTGGGGGAAGACACAGAAACTACAGACCAAGAGGGAACACCTCCCTGAGGGCATCCCAGCCACTGCAACACAAGCCACTTGCAGAACAACAGAGCAGCAGGTGCACCAACACAAGGAACTGCTCCTCTTCCAGAAGTCAGTCAGTCAGAAGTTCTCTCTGACAGAGTGAGGACAAGCACAGCAAGGTGTATTTGCAGAAGCAAAGGAGCATCTGCAGAACTACAAGTTCCTTCATAAACTATGCCAGCTCTTCCCCAGTTACCCTCAACACAGACACAGAACTGCCTGTCCTCCTAGCTGCATAAAACCACCACCATAAATCCCTCTCTTGCTTCAACGTCAGCCCTTTGGTGCATGAGGGCACCTCCTGTGCAGTCTACTGCCCCCAGCCAAGGGGGTTCCAACACACGCAGAGTCAAGGCAGCCACTTACTCTGTGCCGACCAGGCACAGTGCCTGGTGGTTTCTGGCCACATCAGTCACTTGTCCATCTAAACTCAGGTGGTTGGCCAGCGGCCATCCTGGCCTTAGTTTAACAGTCCCATCATCCAATCTTCTGTGTTTTCATTCCTTGTAAACCACACTGACATACCACATTGACCTTTATAGGAACTGTTGCAGGTATATTGGCCAAATTTGCTGTGCTGCCCACACAGCCAAAACCAGCTATTTGTGGTTGCTCTTATATACTGTTCCTCCTCATCAGCACATGGGCAGAAGAGGAGGAGGAAAGGAGTGGGGGATGTTTCCCATACATGAAAATCGCAGCCCTGAAAATTTGAGGCAAAGCCTTATAAGGTTCTTACAGGCTTTCAGGTATTGGGAAATTAGTTTATGCATTTAGGTTGAATAGGGCTTGATGGGTCAAGTATAATAGATGGTTAACAGCCTACAGATAGCAAAACAGTAATTACAGGCACATTGGATGATGAAAAGTTCAATGCTTTGTGGTGGTGAAAAGTGGTTACGCACTGGTTAGAGGAAGTGAGGATGGGTTCTGCGCTGCCTATGGAGGACAAGGACATGTCGCAGAGTACGTTTTGTAGGAGCCAGGATTTTATGTTTTGTTTTTCTCAGTTGTTCCACCATTGCCACAACTTTACAGACTATGCATTTTGTGTTTCAGAAGTGACTGTAGTGGGCACACTGTGGGCATGCGTGACTTGGGATGGGTACATATTATGGTGGTGGCGTTGCCCTGGGACGTCCTGGGTCCACAGTTGGAAAAGCTTGTTACCCCTTCTGTTTTGATGCAGAGGATGTGGAATTAATGAAATCAGCAAGCCAGTTTCCATGTATGGTCCATGAGGAGGACCTACATAAGGATCAGGGCTGCTGCTGCACCTGTGGAAAGGTAACTCCTACAAGGAAATGCACAGCAAGGGAAAGCAGCCCACACAGGACCTCTGGGGTTGTTCATGATGCACATGAGATATTCGTGCAGGCTGCCAGCAACTGCCTTGACAACTACCTTGCTTACCACTGGTTTGCATTAGAGACAGCAAGAGGGGCAGCAAATGCTCCACTTTCTACTCCTCCTGTACCTGGAAAACACTACAATGACACTAGGCTTAAGTTTTTCTGAATGCACTCCTAACCCAAAGTCCTGTATCCACTGCAGGTCACTGCAGATTTCTAGGAGGATGACACAATTTTACCAGCCAACACTTGCTTCACTGGCCCTGAAGCTCATCTTCACTGCAGACAACAAACTCCACAGCAAGGGAGGCCAGGAAACTGCTCTGCCACATCTGCAAAGACTACAACCAGCTGGTCAATCCAGCTGTCCTGCATGTAATGCCACAGCATTCTCACATGGGTTCATGGGATAGAGCTCTTCTGCTGACCTGACTCTCTTCCAGCAGAGGTACATCTGCCTTCCCTGGCATCATGCCCCAGAAAGCCAGAGGAAAAGCATGCACTGCTGTGGGAAGATGTACGTGGCAACAACAGCAAAAGTGCTCATACTGCCACACTGACCCTGTGGGTGATACCCTTGAGGTTGCATCAGATGCCATCTGCAGAACACAAGCGAACAAGCTGTCTGCAAAAGAGATCTATGCCACGCAGAGAAAAAGATCTGGATTACAGCTTTTGAATTACGAAACCACTGTGAGCAGAAACATGGCTGTTCTGAACCAGTCATCATCTGCTCCGTCCCTGCCATGCCCTCAGAGTTTATTACAGAATTCCTTACGCTGCTCTCCGCACAAAAACAGTATCAAAAACCAATGACAACTGTCAGCACAGGCATATTCTTCCTAATGATCTGACATTATACAACTCAAAAATACACCTGGGTTTCACACTGCATGCCCAAGAGATGCATTATTTAACCAGTCACCAGAAGACTCTTTTCCTGATGCTGTGAAGTCATCTGTCCACCTTACTCATGCAGCTGAAAGGGGGACACTGCTATACTTCAGCTACTAGGAAGAAGGTCCAGGCCAAGCCATTTATAGATTAACAACAGCCCCATGTAGATGACATTGTTATCCACGTATCTGTTATCACATATTAACTGAGTAAAGGTAAAACACAAGTAAAAGCATTTTTTCAAGACATCTGTGGTAAGTAATAGGGTTGCAGATGTCTTTAAAATACACAAGCAAAGATGTGACAGGAAAACCACACTTAACCTACTTACACCGAGATTAAATCAGGAAGGACTCTCTTCCCCCATTACAGAAATCCGTTGCTGGGGTTTAACTTTCAGCATACCTTATGCCTCCGGTTGCATTCATCAGAAGAAAATACACCTTCAGGAGACAACGCATCTATTACACAGCATTAGCATTTCACTAGTGTCCCTGCTTGTTCTCTTTTGGCTACTGCCAGTGCTCGTGTTGGGCTAAATGAATTTCTGCTGACATAGTTTCTCTATTCTAAATTCATGAACAGGAAGGAAAATCATAATGATATAGAAATGATTTGATTATTAATGGAGTAGTAACAGAGGAAAATGAATATGCAGCACCAAAATCTCCATTCAGGGAAACCTACAGAGATTGTCTGAAGCTTGTGTTAGTCTTGCGTGTGTATCCACAATCAGGATTTGGTACAGGCTAAGTACAACTCATCAAATGTCCAACCGTGAAATTCCATGTGTTTTGTATCTACATGTAGAGTCCCTCACTGAAAAAAACCATGAAATTATAAATTGCTTTATAATTTATCATATGAAATAGCATATACTTGTACTTTTACAAAATTACATTATTTTTTCAAACCATGGAATTATTTTATAATTATAAAACAGAATAACTTTTTTGTCTTCATAATGTTTTTATTTATGTACAGGATTGCACATCTTTCCCTTGATTAAGCAAAGAACTCGAGCAGTACAACACATACATGCTTGTGTCCCTGATCCAGAAATCTGGCTCACTGATCACTGAAGTTGTTCTTCAAATATAAGTCTTATTTGTGAATGTAAAAAAACCTGAAAACCCAAAATTATATATGGAACATCTCTCTTTTTTACAAAGGACTTTGCAGATGTAAAAGAATGGTGCACAAAATTGTCAGTCAGAGTGTGGGTAGACAAAAGTCATGTACTCAAGGATATGTTTTCTCTAATGTGTTTACTAAGAATATTTTGTATGCCTTCATGATTATTGTTTTGAAGCGTGTATACACACACACAAATACTATACAAATATATAAACTACTACTGCTGCTGAAGGAAACTTTATAACTATATACACATCTCTACAGATTGAATGCCTTGGTATACAAGCAATCAAGAGTACTGACAGTTCTCCATTGACTTCAAGAGGCCAGGCAGTAAGACATCCTATTGACTTCGATAATTTTTGGATCAGTTGGCTATTATTTTGCCAAAGCTATACTCAGTGTTAAATTTAGATACATAAAAAAAGTCCTGCCTTTCCATTCCCTGCACCAACCGATCAACATTCTAACCTGGTTACAATCACCTCAACATCCAGCATCATCAAATATGGTCCACATAGGCACCAAATCTATCAGTCTATTTTCAGTTTAAAGCAAAACCCCAACTTTCATTAAAAGTAAATCCACTTTATATCCTCTATCCTGATACCAGAAACACAAAGACCAACAAATCCCACTCCTTGTTTCTAAGCAAGTTTTTCCTGTTCTAAAATATGTCACTGACTCTTATCATAATTTTCCTAGCCTTCTATCACTTCATGTTGATCTATTTTGGTCAGCAAAAGACCTGTGGCAGACAACGCATCAAATACAAGTCTTTGTCCATCTCCAGTGCCCTGATAACAGAAGAACTGCTACTAAATAGTATTTTTAAAAAGCAGTAGTAACAAACGGGAAACAAATCCCTAGGGAATGATACCAAATGGCATCTCATGCCAGCCTGCCTTACTGAGGGCTGCTCTTGTTGTTTGGCTTTGCAAAGCACTCAGCATTTTGACTGTGATCCAGCAAAGCGTTTCTGCATTTCCCATGTCTTTCCACCACTGACTTGCCGGGAACTATTTGTACAAGTGAAGACAAACCTACACTTCCTATTTTGATGGGTCAGGGTCAAGGCACCGATCGTCTTTCTGGATCCTTGTTTTGTTAGGAAAATTGGTTAAAATAAGCTTAAAAAAAAAAATCTTAGAAGTGTGAGTTTTAAAAAGCCTCAAGACCCAGGGACATTCCTAAAATAATTTGCATTCCACAGCCAAACCATTTCCATTTCAATGAGCCTGTGTAGAGGACTCTGCTCTAGTCGCTGAAATTCAGGACTGAACGGGCACAAAACAAACACCAAACCCACTCGTACGAGATGAAAAAGCACTTTTTCCTGTTCTCCCTCAATACCTTGACTAAACGCTTTTCACAGCCTCAGGCCTGCATCCCAACACTCATTTCAGGAAGGGCACTGCCACTTCTCTCCGCCGGACGGGCTGGTGGCAGGGAGATTTCCTTTCCCTTCCCTGCATCCTCCTCAGGCAGCCTACCAGAGAGTCAACAAGTCTCCTGCAGCTTCAGAAATGCTTTTACGAAGACCTTGGCTTTAACACTCTCTCCTTTCATGAGCTCACTACAAATAAAACCCATTAGCAGCCGCCAGCTTTCCAGAGTCAGGCGAGCAGAACCCACAGTGGAGACACAGGGACCAGCCAGTTCCCGCACCGTGCGACACCTGCTCCTGTGACCAGAGATTGGGGATACACATTTAGCCAGGACTTCATCAAAGTCAGTAAATTTCAGGAAAACCCAAAAACAGATTTGTCATCTGGAAACCAACCCTTTACTTCACACATCTTGCTTAGATTATGGTAATCTAAAACCTCCCAGCCTCAGACGCTCACAAATTTTGCACGTACCTACATCATCATCATCCAGACGCATCCTGCAGCACTGTTGCGGTAATGTAATGCAGTGTTTAATGTTGCTGCTATATTACGTCAATATTAATACTCAAATTATTTGGTCAAATTTAGCTTTCAGCATCTTGCTCTCACTCTTTAGCAGCTTTAAATCTCAATGCTGTGAAACAACCATTTCATTCAGAAACTAGTAAAACTGAGAAAGTTTTACCTAAAAAAGGATTTCAGGTTGAGAATATTGCTATTTTTACATATATTTTAGACACAACATATGATCTTAACAATGATTTCAACAGGTTTAGCAGCTTTGTCTCTTCTGCTGCTTCATAAACGCTGGACGTCTCTATACATAAATTACATATCAGAGCATAATTAGTGTTCTTCCATAATATGCCCCACTGTTTGTTAACAGCATTTTGGCTACTACAAATGTTTGCTTTCCTCTGTGCACTCCTACAGGCCTCAGACTTGGAGAACTTCATCTGAAGAAAGCCATGATAACACTAATACATCCTCAAAACTCAAATTAACGCATTAGCAAAGAGTTTTCACTAAGACCTTAATACTCGAGGTAGAGAGACAACAGCAGCTGATCTGTTTAATTAAATGCTACAAGCCCTGTATTGGGTAACTGCTGCCTGTCACATCCCTCAATTTGTTTGCTGCAACCTGCACACTCAGATTTTCTGCCAAGCGCAGCTGGATTTGCTAACAGCAAACTCGGCAGCAAAAGCACCCACGTCCTTTCACTGGACTGGCTGGAGTGGGATAATGCACGAAAAATGCAATTTACCACTTCATATGGTACAGATGCAAGGGGAGACTATTAAAAATACTGAAAAGGAGCCATTACATTAAACCATCAGGGACTAATTCTGTTGGAATTAAAATGTAACTTCAGGAGTGATTTCTTATTGCCTTTTCTTTTTATGTTAGTTTTAGGGTATGTTAGTTTTAGGGTTTATATTTTCATAGTAGTGCTCTGAATGCCACGGTGCACAACTCTCAAAATACCCAAATCCTCCAAATACTGTATATATGCTTAATGGAAGCTACACACATTCCCAAATATTACTTAAATGTTTCCTTAATTTTTCCTTTGATTATGGAGCCATATGATTGCTTCAAAAATACACAAATTGTGGCTCACAGGTTATCGTTGAATAAATATAGATACAGATGCAGATTTAGCACAATGGGTCACCATTCATATTCAGCACAGTAACCTGTTTCTCAGATAAAAGAGAGAGAAAAAGTTGCTCACCACTGTCAACTAAAGATCAGCTGAACCTCTTGTTCTCCCATACTGACAGCTTTTAACACAGAGTTATAACTGGACTCCTGCCTTTACAAGGTCTGGACTGATAGCCTTCTCAGTAATAGTATGGTATACAAATGTTCCTGGGGTCCTATGCCACTTCTTGCACATTACTCAAACAAGAGGACAAAAAAGTGGTGTTACATTCACAGTGTTCGTGCTTGTTCAGAATTTGACCCTGAACAGTAATGTAGTTCTCCAACAAAACTGAAACTTCAATAAATCAGAAGAGACTAGCTCTCATCTATGCAAGCTTCTTTTTTCAGTGTAGGAGAGCTCAAAAAAATTATGAAACCAGAATAACAAGGCCAGTGCTAAAGAATCCTGTAGAGACCAGTAGAGGGAGAGTTCAGCCACTACCTCCCAGAAAGAAAAAAACTACTTAAAAGTAAGTGACCATTAACTCCCGTATCAGTACTAAATTAGGAACTTGAAATTTGGCACACCATGGATTAATGAATGCAAAGTGCAGGCAGATACAAAACATACCTAATACTTCATGAGTTTGACATTTTTAATAGTCACTTGCCTGTATGCCATTTTTTCAGAGACAGTCTTGGAATCAGTTTAACTTCTCCAAGGGCTCGAGCAACAGAGGAAAAGAACACCATTTCTTGATTTAAAAGTTATCCTGACATAGAAAAGTTTGTTTCAATAACATAGAAAAAAAATCCTGTGATCTCTAACCTTTCATTAAAAGTTCACCAAGAGGTCGTTTGTCCTTATTTCTTCACACAGTTGCATGACCTCTTCAACTCCAACTTTGACATTTGAAACATCCATTCAGTATGGTTCAGCAAGTTAATGAAAAATAGCCCCAAACAACTCAGATGTTTGACATTTGCACCTCAAGTTACCAGAAGGTCATTTCAGTAATTTATAAAACCTACATGAACATATTCTGACAGATGTTCATATGGGATGTGAGGTCTGCAAGTGGAAGAACTTGAGGTTATTTAGAAGCGTCCGCTATCCAATACAACTTTCAGTTGACTGAAATCATCTGAAGTGTACTGAAACTACTGAAGTGTACTTTACTTGTTGCACCATGACATTCTAGTCTCCAACATCTACTGCAATGTTAATAAAAACCCAACAGATTTCTAATAAATGGTCACTGCTGACTTGCTAACCAGATTCACATTGGGAGAATCTGGATGATTCAACAGTGTTCTGCTGGGACAAACAGAAGGCACAGGTCACACTTTCCACAAAGACGCTCTTTTAAGTTGTACTATAAACTCCAAGAATTCAATTTTTGAAGATCATCTTTGCCAAAATTAATGAAATTAAAATTACAATATAATGCCATTTAAGATTCTGTGACCCAAATGTATTATTAGAAGTATGATAGCAACCTTAGTACCTAGAGTAAATGTGTGACAATTTTTGCCGTCAGGTTGGAATTTAATTTTTAAAATTATAATCTGACTATGGCTTTTTCTAAATTAGATTATTAATAAAGTAACCAGCACAAATCTCTGACCACAAAGACAATTTAGAGATTTATACAGTCTAAAAAATTAGTTAATTTGACAAGAAAAAGGTTTTAAAGTAATATATTCTGCAAATATTTTTACAGATCAAAAGATGCGCTCATTCTGTATTGTCTTCAACTACTTTGTGAACCATTTTATTGATGTGGGTACAAAATATTTAAAATAACCTTATTTTTGTACTCTTTTTTACATTAGTTCAAAAAGTCTATACTCATTTTTGTAATGTACTATTTAAAAATTATTTTTAAATGTTGGTATCTTTAATGCTGATAAAAGTGGTATGAAAAACTTAGCAAAGATCTGAGAATTTCTTTTTTTTTAAAAAAAGGACTGAGACCCACACCCTTTCTCAACCGTGTTGCTTTCATGACCCTAACACCCCCTTATACACTCTGCAATTCAGTATTTCATCTTTGCTAGGGGTCCAGAGATTTGTAAATATCTGCCTGCATGGGTGGTGAGGCCTGCAAAGACTGCAGTGTTCTGAGATTCAGGCTTCAACCCGGACAAACCACCGAAACTGTAAGAACAACTTACAGGGAAAAAAAAAAATCACTACAGTCTTCTCTTTTCTTCTTTAATAAGATTAAGAGGGAAAAACAATTTACTATCCCATTTATCCCTGATTTGTTTCATTCCTTGTCAATCTCTCTGTTTTGGTCAGGGTAGCCTCTCTTCATTTTCTGTAATAAATGCTTGAAAACTAGGATACATTTTTATTAACTAAAAATACCTTAGCAGACTCAGTGACAAATCTGCATAGCAAATTCATGCATCAGAAAGGGAAATGATTCCATCTGTCACTCACACTAGGAATATTTTAGAGAGAAGAACAGCATGTAAATGTGCACAGGTCAAGTAAAGATGACTTCTATGCGTGAAAATTATTCTTGTCACTGGCAGCTGTTACGCGAGAAGCAATAAGGTCCAGAAGCATTGCTGGGCACGACCAGTGATAAGGATATCATTACAATCCACCTGCAACCTCCAAGAGATGCAAAATGCCTCTGCAATCTTTTGTTCTAAGCAAAAGCAAAAATCCAAAGCGACACGTTTCCAAACCAGGACATTGTGAGTGTCACCACAGCAGTAAGAAGCTATTCACAAACACACACCCCCCCAACAGATTCACAGAAGGGGTAGCAGAGAACACTTTTCAGAACTACAGAATTTCAAGATCACAGATTTTATAGTAAACGTGTGCTTGCTTTGCCTGCTTATTTACTTGTTTTTTGGGGAAAGGAGCGTTGATTTCTAAAAACAAGTGAGTGGTGAACAAGTCAAAATATTTCCAGTAAAACTTATTTTCGTTTGAATATGCTGAGTTAACTGAAACCAAAACATTTTACAGAAATGTATCAGTTTCACTGGCTTTGCAATGAATCAGTGCTACAGGCTGTGGTATATTTCACTGAAATTGTTGGTTTCATCCTCCTTCATTTGGGATATAACAGCCTCCCCTGCAACTGTGGCAGGATTTTTCTTACTTTCATTGGCACCTACCACGAAGGACCTACCACTGAGCGATCTCTTTCCAGTGCCTGGCACCACTGGAATGAGGAAGAGTTATATGGCTGTCAGGTCTACAAGAAGCAAATGATGCATCCACTTGGGATACCTCACGTGCTAGTTTTCAAATTTCTCTTCCACCAAAACAGTGGTTTTAGCCTAGTGCATTTGGATTCATTCTGAGCAACCTGATCTAATTGAAGACGTCCCTGCTCATTGCAGGGGGATTGGTCTAGATGACCTTTAAAGGTCCCTTCCAACCCAAACTCTTCTGATTCTGTCCAGCAGCCCAGGTCTTTTCTTGGATAAAACCTGAGAATACAAAAAGATAGTGTTTCAACAGGTAAATCACCTGATTTCAGCAGGCAAATCACCTGCCACTGTTTCACTGTGAGAGGTATTAAGTCACTTGTTTAATTAACATGGATGATTGCTGAGATACCTAAGTGCAGTTGAAGCAGAAAAGGGTTATGTTACTTCTTACCTTGTCTTAATCGCTTAGAAAGGGTTTAATGCCTTTTACTCACTCAATGATGGAGGTGAGCCATGACTCCCAACAAGATACAAGAAAAATTCAGAAGCCAGAAAGCACCATGGGTCACGTATGTACAGTCTTTTTGCTTTCTAGACCATTACAAAGGTTGCCTCTCTGCAGAGAAAGTTGAGCTGGTTACTAACACCAAATGAAAACCCAATTAAAATAGAACTTCTTAGGTTAACGTAACAAATCTCACTGTTCTTCCACCTAAAGTTTCTCTTTTGTTTCTTCAATCCAACTTCAGTTATGTTTTTAGTAACTTCTTGCCTTTAGCTAATGCTTTCTTTATCTTTTATATTTCTTTATCTTTTATTTGCCTTTCACTTACCACCTCTTTCCAGATCTTTGTTCAGCATCACTCCATCCCTTTCTTTCTTACTCTCCTTGCACAACACATCTGTGGTAATGACTCTGGAGATAATTCCACCTGACAAAGACAGAACGTCCACCTCTCTGGGGACAAAATAAACTTTGAATTAGCTTAACTATGTCTTTAATATGTGCTTCACTGGTCTTTCCACTGTTTATCATTGCAGGACAATAGAATGACTAGATAGATACTTGGTGTCTTCTTTGGGTATCAATCTGTCAAGGCACTGGCAAAACAGAATTTTAATGCTTTATAAATCACTTGGTTATTGCTCAGCCTTGCAGCACTTTTAATTGTCATCTTTAAAAAAAGCTGTATTGATTCTAACGTTACTTATTTCTGTAGGACAGGACAAAATAATGATGCTGATCACATTATACAGCTGCGGTGATGGAAAAAACATTCTAGCTAAAGTAAACCAACAAAACTGCAGTGACAGTTTATGGCCAAAAAGCACGTCAGACATTTGCTGTTGCAGTTCTCTCTGAAAGAAATACATGACACTCTTGCAGAAGATATCCTTCCTTATCCTCAAGAGTCCCTTAACACAATTCATGGCAACAGGAACCTGGAAACAAGATATCAAGTGGAAGAGCGAAGTATAATATTGCTCACTGCACTACATTTCCTTGCTGTTGTATATGCTAGCACAGGTTAGATACTGCTACTCTAGTATTTTCCTAAGTGCAATTCTATTACATGCCTTGAAGAAAGGCAAAAGCATGTCTACACTGACTTTGTTACCTGTGCCACAGTACGAGACTTGGAGCAAATGCTGTGCCTTGTCTTTGTGCGCTCTAGGTATCAGATAGATAGGACGGGGGCACACTGGCTGTCTCTGTGTGCCTACACTACAGGACTCTTTAGCCTACCTACAAAATGCCCATGACTCGTACGCTCAATGCAGACAGTTGACCACACCGATGGCAGCACCCTATGCACTCTACTAGCTGCTATTCTGCATTTGCTGCAAATGCATTTCTTGCTACAGTTCTTCAGACGATCGTTTGAGAGGTGACGGCATCAGAAGGTTGACAGGGGGACAGTGCCTCCCAGCAGGATGAACACAGCAAGTTTAATAATCTACGGAAGAATCTTGCCATTCTGCAGAGACTAGGGCTCCCGAAGTGGCAGCACACAACTTTCCCAACATGGTTAAGGTCACTGTGAAGACAAAGCGTGGTGCCATCTGCACGTTGAACGTGGTAAGCCATTCCTCGCAGCGTGTCTGGGTTGTGCAGGTCGTCTGCAACACCCCTCAGCACACGGACTGAAACAGCTCTATGTGCGACATGCAGGTCTGCGCAGCCACCAGCTGAACTACCTTAACCACGACCACAAGTTTCCTTGTCAGGAGCCCCACTGCCTCACGTAAGGCAAAAAGAGTACGATTATTCTAGACATCCTGGAGATGACCACTCTCCTATTGTACCTCATACCTCAACACACAAAAGAGACACCTCCCCTGCTCCTCCCCAAGATACACACAAAATAGGCAATGAAGAAGCATCTTCCTAGGACAGACCCATTCCCACCTCCCTCAGAGCAGTGGAGGAGGAGACAGGGATGGGGGACGCATCCACATTACACAGAGGACTGTCTCCCAGTAGTTGGGCTGGGATGAACGTCAGAACTTACTCTCTGACCCCTGTGGGTCACCCAGAGCTGGGAGGTCCTTCCCACCACTTAATTTTTGGAGAGTCAGGACTAGGTGCCACTCACCATGGTGATATTCCTGAGATACTCCCTACAACTTCTTTTATACTCCAATAGCAGCATCTACATTAAGAGTAACAAGATGAAACGCACACAGTTCTTCTGCACAGATGCTTTTTGAGACTCTTCACTGATACAGACAAGAACTAGAGTTCCCATTTATATTCGTCTAATATCTTCAAGGATTTAGTAGCAACTCAAAGAGACATATTTTCCTATACCTGAAACTTGAGGCTCTCCAGAGGAAAAAATAACAAACAAGGATGTTGAATTACCAACCCAGCATGACTGAGCTTACTTTAAACCCTTTTACAATCCACCACAAGGATAACAAATGCACGCTTTCCTGCATTTTATTCACACCACAGTTTTTCAGGGGTGTAAGTAAGGGAATATACAGCATCAGTGTGTTCAGGGATGTCCTCTGAAAAATCATGAAAGCTGAATGGGAGAAAACACTGTGAGGTAATCAGTGTGGTAAAGTTATCTCTCCGACTCATTAGAACTCTAAATCAATGCCTTATGATACTCTCTCTACTGTATCATCCTTCCAGCTTGGAATTATGAGTAGTCAATGCCATTTGGACAGCCTAAATTTTGCTATCTCAAGTTGTCTGTGAAACAGCTGCTCCTAAAATAGTGCTCTAGGTGCAGGAAGCAGAAAGATAAAAGCAAATCTACTCTCTCCTCCAAGACAGAATTAGTTTACAAAAGCATCCTTGATCCTGATTCAGCACTGCAGCGCCCGGCATTTTACAGATCAATCAGTACAGGCAGAAAAGGCAAGAAAGGAGAGGAAATATGAGAAGCATACAGACAAAGACCACTGGAAAGAACTGTCGCTTCTAGATAGTCGTGTCAGAGACAACTGGAACCCACAATGCTCTTTCACAGCAAATTCCAAATAGCCCATATTCAGAAGAATGCATGGAAGTAAGAGATAAGTCAGCAAAAAAGCAAAGCTAGAAGCAAAATACTTATTTGATTATCCTGGGGAGGCGTGTGGAATTTTATGATCAACTTTCAAGATTTTCCCATACAGAATTCAAGCAGACTGACCTTCTTTCTGTCCTAACTCTTGTTATTTCCTGCTAGTTATCGTAAAATAGCAGTATCCTTGGCATCATTTAAAGAGATTTCCTACTTCTTTCCATACACGCAAGAAAAGAACAAACAGCTTCTTCTGGGTTTAGTGACAATTAAGTGATACGGCCAGTTGTACGGTGGCACATGCTCAAGTAGAAGTGTGTTACTGCTGTTCCCTGGGCATTTGGAGCAGTCTTGTTTGCTTCATGCTTATCTTTGAAAGCTGGGACATCTTAAAATAAAAACTCAGGGAAGCCAGTAGAGACTTAGTTGGCAATGTGTACTTTAAATATGCCCTGGTTCTGCAAATATCTTGTGAGCCAGATGGCTCTTACTGAAAAGGACTATTTAGGTTCATAAAGTTGTGTGTAATGTCGAGTGCTCGAACACACGAAACTTATATCAAACACCAGCACTGACTGTCTTAAGTACAGTGCGTGTATTCACTTATGGGCAGGGTGGCAGTTGATGTTTTTGGTTTTTAATCGTCAGCCAAGAAGTTAGGAGTTTGAGGGAAAGGGACAGCAGCTCAGGTCCCAACCCCTGTAACACGCTGTAGAATAAATGTGTCTCAACAGTCGGGGGGAATTATCTTACACTGTTTCCTTTCCACTGAGTCCTGGCAGAAGGGCAGGCAGGGAGAGAAGAAATGCATGTGCTCACAGAGCTTCACAACAAGGAGCTTCTCACTGCACAGCAGATTACAGAATTGAAAGGAAACAGAAGTTATTGTCTTTAGTTAGAGAGCATGAATCTGTGACCTGCTGGCTTATGTGTCTGCAAAATGAACGCAAACCAAGTGTCCGTGGTAAAAGAAAGTCTACATACAAGCAATGCACTCAAAATGGCTTAGCTCGTTTTCATCTTAAAAACCAGTAATATTAAATAAACTTGAAGAAGCCAATCTTTAACCTGCTTAAACTTGAAGTACTATGTGATTTAACTGCCCCTTCTGCCTTCAAGAAATAATTATTTATTTTGTTGTGTTTATGTGCTTTCGTGTATCCGACTCTACAAACCTTCCACTACTGTTCTCCTCTGATGTGCAGGTCCAGGAAACTGGCACAGTCCTTCTGACCTTATTTCTAGCTTTTATGCCTGCTCATCCCCCCTTCCACTTCTTACACAAATAAGCCTATTATCAGTTTGCAGTATCTGCGTGATCGGAATGATCAGGTCCTGTTTAAATGTCAGACATACACCTTTGAGAGCACTCAACAACTCAAAACACGGTGGCCATCAGCCTACTACGCAGTTACACTGCGCTGGGATCTATAGCGGCCCCCCATTAGGTCTGCAAATGAGATTTTGACTGCTTTGACTCACAATGCAGGGCAAGTAAGTGCATGCTAATGGTGGAAAATACACTGCACATATAGTGGCACCACAGCAGCAAACACACGGTATCAAATAATAATCACCCCATTTGTCACCGATCCTGTCACTGCATCCGTACTTCCGTTTAGCAGAACTACCCGTGTGCCACCCAGAGCCACCTGCCCAGCACAGCCCCATTTCGTGTCGTACGAAGGTGGAGCACAGAGCAATGGAGCAGTGCTTCATGTGCTGCTTCTCCAAACCAACAACAGGGGCCTGAAGGACCGGCAAAAGGGAATTCCCAATGACAGCATCTTTTATTTCTCCCCAGCCAAGGGTCAGAGCACAAGAGAGGTGCTGCACCTGTGGGGTACTGCAGACCTCATGAGAAAAAGAGAGGCTCTTGTCTTGCAGGAGAAGTTGCCACATCAGGACAGGACAGGACCGCTTGACACTTTGTGCCGCTGCACATAATTAGGTATCTCTGACTTAAACTGGCAGATTTTCTTCTAAGCACTGGGACAACCAAGAATCAGGTCGCGCATGCTGGTGTTAATTTTACAACTGCAATAGTGAGAGATGCGAGTGCTCAGATTGGGAACCTCTTCCTTCCTCATTCTGCCAGAGCTGGATTTGTTTATCTTCTGGCAATAATGCCAAACAGATCCTCTCCTACCCCCTCTTAGAAAGAGAGTGTACATACCTTTTGTGTTTATCTATGAAGATCCTCACCATCAAGGTGATATGAATAATCTTTTATGTTGGATGAAGTGGCCACACATGAATATGTATGTGGACATACCGTGTACCCAGAAACACAGCTTGGATTTTGTCCTGTACAGTCCTTTATAAATTAAAAGTATCAGCAGTGGAAAGATTATCTTTAAACTCACATTTTAAAGACAGCTACTACTTTGCGCTCTTCATCAGCTACTTTAAAGACCTTCTACAAAAGCAGTTAGCCTTATTGGCCCTCCTTTGTAAGGAGGAACATTCTTCTTATGCTCAAGTCACACAGGGAAAGCAACAGCCCTCAGAGAAGAGTCCAGCTGTCCCAAATTCACCTTTCTAGAAAAATGAACCGTCATTTGCCTATGGGACACAGACTTTTAATGGGGAAATAGAAAACAACTCTAAGTTAAATTTTCACAAAGTTATGTACTTTAAGAAAAAATAAATCCTATGATGTGGTAAATCCTTCTTCCCCACAGTATATATATATAAAAATTAAAACAAATTAAAATGTCATGTCTCCCAGTCAGTGACAGCTCAAGACTTCGCAGCAAGCTGTCACCCTGATGAAGAGGAATAAAAAAACTGATGTAAACCCGCCGCGGCGGCTTCCCTCAGCCGGGATTTCGACGTAGGTGTCGAGACCTGTTTGCGGGCAGCGGTGCCACAGGTGTGCCCTCACGGGGGGACAAACCCCTGGGACCACAACCCGGGTTTCCCTCCGGAGGGGTGCCACCACCCAAGGCACCACCCGCTGCCCCACACTGCCGTGAAAGCCCCCTGAGCGCCGTGGGGCTGAAGAGAGGCAGGAAAGGTCCATGTGCCCCCCATTAAACCCCCCATCCTGAGGCCTTCCCGCTCCCGGAGACAAGAGGAGCCCCGGTGCCCACTGGGTGCCCGGGCCGGGGAGCCCGTCCTGAGGCTCCGGTGCCTGGCTCAGCGGGCGGACAGGCGGGAGAGCCCGCGCAGCGCCTGGCGCTCGGGAAAAGTTGAGGGGAAGAAGGGATAAATAAAGAAATAAAAAACACTCCTCCTGANGAAGGGCAGGGAAGGGCAGGGAAGGGCAGGGCCGGGCCGGGCCGGGCCGGGCCGCAGCTGGGCCGCGGGTGGCCGAGGGCTTGCTCTGCCACGGCGCTGCCGGGAAACTTGTTAAAAACGACGTGCGAGTGTCCCGGCCCGCGGCTTTGCCGGCACTGCAAGGTGTCCTTGCTGGTCAGGATCCACACAAAGCCCTCACCCGCCCTGGCGGAAGGTGACTGCTCCCAAGGAAGGCGCCTCGCAGGATTAACAATTTTCTGCACAGATTTGCTTCGTTATTTTGAGGCTTTTGTCGCAGAGTTGTGCCCTGGCAGGCTGAGGGGCACTGGCACGTCCCCTGTAGCGACTCACCACTGTTTCTTCTTGTCCCATTGCAGGTCATCCTTGCAGAGATGCTTCCACCTTCTCCATAACCACCATTTCAGTGCTGGAAAACCACAATGGGATGCAGCTGAGCCTTCTCTTCTCCAGGGTGAACACATCCAGTTCCTGTAGCCTTGCTTCCTATAGCAAGTTCTCCACGTTTAGCCATCTCTGCAGACCTCCATGAGACCGCCTCCAATTTTTCAGGGCCTCTCTTGAACTGGGGAAGACCACAGCTGGGCTCAGTCCTCCAGGAGTGGACCAACAAGTACCGAATAAGAGTGGAATAATGGCACCCCGTGGTCTGTTGCTTTTGCTCTTGCTGACAGAACCTGGGACACCACAGCTTGCCTTAGCAGCTGCAAGGGGTATTGCTGCCCAGCTGCTCAGCTTGAAGGCCACCAGCCATCATTGGAAGTGTTCAAGGTCAGGTTGGACAGGGCTTTGAGCAACCTGATCTAGTGAAAGATGTCCCTGTCCCTGGCAGGGGGGTGGACTACATGATCTTTAAAGGCCCTTGCAACTCAAACCATTCTGTGATTCTGTGATCTTAACGTGGGCTATGTTAGGTGACCCTATGTGTTAGCTCCTCATGTTATGAGGAAATTTTGGAAAAGGTCAACGCCTTTGGGGTTTATCAGAGGAGGGAACTCCAGATGGGTTCCAGAAGTGCAGGGCGTGCAACAGGTGACATCAGTGTCTTTATACATGTCTCCGCAGCCGGATTGCTGTGGCCTGTCCTGCCCTCTAGTGCCTGCAGCACCGTCTCCCTCTGTCCCCTCTGCTCCTCCTTGCACCCACACACGCACTCGAGGGATGCTGCTGTGGTTCTGAGCAGGGAGGGGAGCTACTGACCCCCAAGCCTCCCCCCTGTCACTGTGGGTGCAGAGCTGGCCACCCCCGGGCCTTACCCTGCTGGGGACACAGACCAAAGAAAGAAGATTTGGAAGGGAAGGGCATCAGGAGGGGTCCCTGTGGGGAGGTGGTGTGAGGGATGTGATGCTCTCACCCAGGTTCCCCTAGCCACCTGCATGCCAGCCACCCAGCCACCCTGCCAGCAGCAACTCCTGTGCCGCACACTCTGCATGTCTGCATTACAGAACACTCTACCACAATACACAATGCTCGAGTTGGATCCATACATTCTAATGAAGAAAAAATGCAGGGCATACAATTCATTATTTTTTGTAGTAATTTAAGAATACATAATAATGCCAAAACCTATTTAAAGAGAATAATTCAACGCTTTGAGTAAATTTTCTAGCAATCAAACACAAAGCAGGAGTGAGAAAAATGAAAGTATTACAGGTGATCACCTTCCTCTTCTAATGTTCCTAAACACAATATTCAAGTCAGCATTTGCTTGAATCTCGAATGATCCATGGCAGTCCTCTAGGTCATGCTAAGTCTCCTGTAAATACATGACAAAACAATCATTCAGTAATGAGGAATCCTTAAAACTGACATACAGTGTCCCAAAAATGAGCTGAAACATTTGCCATTCTCATGAATTATGTCACAAAGCCTTTTTATTTCTCTAGATAAAGTCAGCCTGAAGTGATTTACCTGTTTTACCTGAAGTCAGGACAGGAGTCTCCATCATCATAGGAAAAAAAACAATGCAAAATCTTGATCCTACAGAAAATGAGGTTAAACCTCCTACTGACTCCAATGCCTAAACCAGTTTCATTTCAAGCCTTCAATTCCAGTCATATGCATAAAAATAAATTCTTCTTAGAAACTTACAGACAGATGTAACAAGCACCAACTACCTTAATTTCATATTTGTATCACATTTTGCTGTATGCCTTGAGGAATCAAACAAAAATTAAAACACAGCCACACTTTGTTGAAATACTGTCAACTCAGCAAACAGAGGAGGAGTTTACAGGGGAATATTCCAGTTTTGAAAAGCATCCATGGGTATGTCTATCTACAGTCTAAACTATGTGACTCCAGACACTAAGTTTTAACACATTCATATTACATCAAACCACTGAGTGGATTTGTTGGCGGTTACACCTCATTACTTCTGGATTTTCAGCTGCCTATAGAGAGAGGTGAATACCTGACACCTTCCAAGGGAGCTCTTCCATGTAACCAACAGCTGCCCTGATTGTCACTGGATGTCCTAGCCCAGCATGGAGGGAAGGCAGGGTGTGCCTGTGAGGCCACAAGTGGGCCAGTGAAAAGTCTGTACGTCGCTTTTGGGGCTATGAGATGCGGAGCAGGTACTTATCTCTTCGGGTGTCATTTCTGACACCCCATTCTCAGACTGGGATCTGGCCTGCTGGGTTAGCACACATCTCCTCTGACCTGCAGAGAGGAGGGAGCACTTGAAGAAGAGGAGTCTGGACAAGGCAGGACTTTTTCCACAGGCACAGCTAGCAAGGAAACAATATTGCTGCAATGGAGCGCAGATGCACTTTTATGAGGGGGAATGTCCCATTTGTGGAGTTGGCCTATGAACAGACAGGTATGTGTGGCAGTGCAGGCGCGTTTTGTCAGTCATGTCTGGTACCATTTCTAGTGAACCAGCAGGAAAGGACAATTACCAAAAAAAAAAAAAATGAGGCTGGTCTTAGCACATGGCTCCAGCCCCTCCCCAGTGCTCCAGGAGTCAGGAGGCTGAGGAGGATTTTGCACTGGACAGAAATTCCCAGTGGCAGATAACTCTTTGAACCTGAAGAGCTTCAGGAACAACAGCCTTTGCTCTATTACCTGCTGAGATGTCCATCCAAATTTGTCAGGAAAGGAGAGGCTAATATGAATGAAGAGAAATTTATCTAAGTGCCATAGCAGTTCCGTTTCAAAATAGGGAAAGTAAGGAAATTCTGTTCTGAGAACATTATCAAAGCACTGCAAAGGTTATTAGGATGCTCTCAATGTCCTTCTCATGACCATCTAGCATGGGGTGTGAGACAGCATTACTTTTCAACTGTAAACATCACAGGTTTTTGATGGATTGGACTGTAGAAGGGGATAGAATTTCACTGCCATTCATTGCACTAGTAACCTCTGTCTTGCTTCTTACAGCTTGGAATCAGCAATGTCAGCATATGGAAAACACGCTTTGATGCTCTACTGTTGCTTAGGTTCATCCTTCAGCGTGGCTAAGGCACAATTCTTGTAAATAGATAAGAATTTGTTTCCTCTTTCAGCTAAGCTATTCATCTCCATTTCCTTGATGACTTGCCTGTCACTCAGTTTCCAAATCCTCTGTTCCTGCTTGATCTGATTCTTCTAACTGGAAAGAGATACGACGTGAAGGCTGTTCCTCAGCAGAGTGGTCAGTCTCTTCACTCTCTGTGACTGGTTGGTCAGCAGCGTCTGTCTCGGCAGCCACCTGGGGTGCTGCATCTGTTGGCCTGGGCTCCTCCTTAGTCAGAGGTTTATGGCTAAATGCATCTAGGCGTTTTTCAACCACTGTACAAATCAAGGCTGAAACAGAGAAAGCCACCATTAGCAAACATGGAGGGAAAAAAACCCCTATAATTTGAGATTACTTTATATATTACTGACCTATAACTTCTTAAACAGGGGAAAAAAACCCCAAAAATAACATTAAAAAGGAAAGAATACTAGAATGAGAAAAAACATCCCTGCTGCTGTAGCCTAGTTCCAGCCGAATGAGCAGTTTACACGGAAAGCAGTGATTTGAAAGGGTTCACCTGGATTATTTTGTTTATCTCCTCACAGTTGTTCCTCAGTTCTGGAGCAGGTCACCTGCCAGTAACAAGGACTAGCCAGCTTGCACACAGCATGATGGCTTTGGCAGTAGGAAATACTGTAACTATGGGAGTCATTAAAAGATTTTATCTTTCTGAAAGGCAGCAGTAAAGCATCTATTGCTGTTTAGCCTTCGTAAATTTGTCTAAACATTATACCCCTTCCAAATCAAAGAACGTAAAAGAAAAAAAAAATCAACACTCATTTTCATTTACATCATTTAAACATGAAAAACAGAGGCGAACAATGAAGAGAAAGAAGTTTAATAAAGGAAATAGGACAATGTACAGGTGCTAAAAAAAGCTTCATTCTTAATTCATGGGTTGACTTCTCTGAGAGGACAAACACAGCCACCTTACACCGTGGGTGCTTCCCTTGAGGTTCACAGCTCTTTTATTGGACAGTAACGAAATAAATTCTTTAAGGAGCATCTTCATTAAAATACATTAAAAATGGATCCTTAGAGATTTTTCCTATGCTCCTGCGTAAGTGGAGGGAAGAAGCCACAAACTATCTCAGCTGAGGCTACGTCTGTCTCTACAAAACTTGGAGAATCTAATTTGCAGTTCCTTTTTGCAGAGATGATGTTTACTCAACAGTGGGCGATTGAGTGTAAGTCAGGAAATAGAGAGGGTAAATAGCAAAACAGAGGCTGCTGGTATTACTTATAGGCCTCCTCCAGATGCTCTGTGTGTCTTAGAACTGGTGCAAGACCACAATATCTGGTTAAAAAATTAAACAGATTTAATACGAATATGACAGGTGTTCTCATCAATAGTGTATCCTGCAGCAGCATTCTCCTTGGGATGTTTATTCAGTAGTCACATACAATATTTCTTTCTTAAAAGGAGAGAAAATTCCCTCCTTTCTGAAGAGCGACATGAAGGGATCCTCGCATGTACATACTGGTACATATATCATAGGATGAAACACCTAACAGACCAGCTGTAGTTATCCAAATTATACCTTAACAAAGGATCCTGGTTAAACTGAAAATAAACCCAAAGGAAACAGACACAATTGTAATTCAAATACAAAATCACAGCCTGAGAAAAACTATAGGAATGAAAGATGTAACGCAAGGATAAGAAGTGGTTTGATCTAGGACCACAACGGTAGACATGCATTCATCATAATTTTGTGTTTCTACAAAAGAGAGAGTTTAGATTGTTCAGGTATTCCAACTACAGCCTCTGAAGACTGACTAATAAAAGAACCTAAATACTTAGCTTGAACTAGCCCAAAAGACGGGTGATAATTTAATCTATTTCATAAGCAAGGACATTCCCCATCCCTGGAATTGTTCAAGGCCAGGCTGGAAGGGGCTTTGAGCAACCTAGTCTAGTGGGAGGTGTTCCTGCCCATGGCAGGGAGGTTGGAACTAGATCTTTAAGGTCCCTTCCAATCACAACTATTCTGTGGTTCTATGATACTATGACATGATTATTGACTGCTGAGGAAGTAAGCCCTTGTTTTAATGAAAAGTGGTGGTGACCTGAGTTTTCAGTCAGCCATGGCCTACGATTATCCCTCTCTTCTCCTTTCACGTAGGTTGAACAAACTACTCCATAGCTCAGGGAGATTACAAAAACAAGTTAAGAGACTTTTGTGGTATACACGTGGCTGTAAGCAGGATGAGCTTTTCTGTTCCCACTGGCACAATCAAGCACACTACAGAGAACAGCACACCAATGATGGCTGTGTAACACATGAGAAATACAAGTCTTATAGCAGAAAAAAGAATTGGTGTTTTAACCGTTCTGTTCCTGCCAAATGTATTGCATCTCCCAGCATCAAGACATCTCACACAGTACAAAGCCAGCAGAGAGAGAGCAGTACAGCATGACTGACACTTCCATTATTTCATCTGAAAATCAGTTACCTAGATGTATGTAGTAGTAGTTTTACAACATTAAAAATGTTTTAATATAG
>VXBO01006552.1:1109591-1200647 GCA_013400135.1 Rhinoptilus africanus | reverse complement strand
GGGCAACGCGCGGGCGGGGCGGGAGGGCGGCCGTTGGCCGTGAGGCGCCGGTTGGTCCCGGTCCCGGTCCCGGTCCCGGACCCGCAGGTTTTCCTGGCAAGAAGGAGCCAAAGCCCTAAGTGAGATTCCAGGGGGACGCCGGGGAGCTTAATGGGAAACGATGACTTTAATAAGTGCTACCGGGTTTGCGCTTGGCGGCGCTGCGGGGACCCTCCCGGGCCGAGGCAATGAGGGACTTTGGCCGCCGGGTGTCACCGTCCTCCTTCCGCCAGGGAAGCCGCTCGGGCACTGGGAGGTTCCCAGTTGGGCCCCATCCGCAGTGCCATCCAGGATGCAAAAACGTGGGGCGGGGGCGGATCGTAAGAACTTGTCGGCTGGCGGCCTAAGTACCTGAAATCCTGAAAGGCAGCTGTTATGGTTTGAGGAACCCACAACAGTTTATTGTCGTTTAAGACAATTATTCTGTCACCCGATGACCCCTCCCTATCCGGGAAGGGGAATCGGGGAAAAAACAAGGAAACCTGAGGGTTGAAATATAGACAGATTTAATAAAGTAAGGCTAAATAATTAACGTTAATAACACTAAAGAACCAATATCGATCCCAATAGCAATATAAAATATACAAGGATTATACCCAGCCAATTCTATCAGCAGGAAGCTGCGCGCTCCCAGCCGTGGACAGCAAATGTCGGACACTGCGAGCACTACAGCTTCGTGAGGAAGGGAAGGGATCAGGGGTCCGGCACCGGGGCAAGAAGTTCTCAGGATCACAGCCATCAAGGAATCATAGAATCATAGAATCATAGGGTTGGAAGGGACCTCGAAAGATCATCTAGTCCAACCCCCCTGCCAGAGCAGGGTCACCTAGAGCACATCACCCAGGAACGCGTCCAGGCGGGTTTTGAATGTCTCCAGTGAAGGAGACTCCACAACCTCTCTGGGCAGCCTGTTCCAGTGCTCTGTCACTCTCACAGTAAAAAAATTCTTCCTGATATCCCTCTTGAATCTCCTATGCTCCAATTTACATCCATTACTCCTTGTCCTATCACTGGTCATCACTGAAAACAACTTCTCTCCGTCTTCCTGACACTCCCCCTTTACGTATTTGAAGACATTGATGAGGTCACCCCTCAGTCTCCTTTTCTCCAGACTAAAGAGACCCAGCTCCCTCAGCCTTTCCTCATAAGGGAGATGTTCCACTCCCTTAATCATCTTTGTGGCTCTGCGCTGGACTCTCTCAAGCAGTTCCCTGTCCTTCTTGAACTGAGGGGCCCAGAACTGGACACAATACTCCAGATGTGGCCTCACCAATGCAGAATAGAGGGGGAGGAGAACCTCTCTTGACCGACTCACCACACCCTTTCTAATGCAGCCCAGGATGCCATTGGCCTTCTTAGCCACAAGGGCACATTGCTGGCTCATGGTCATCCTCCTGTCTACCAGGACCCCCAGGTCCCTTTCACCTACACTGCTCTCCAGCAGGTCAGCCCCCAACCTGTACTGGTACATTGTGTTTTTCTTCCCCAAATGCAAAACTCTACACTTGCCCTTGTTGAACCTCATCAGGTTTCGCCCCGCCCAACTCTCCAGCCTGTCCAGGTCCCTCTGAATGGCAGCACAGTCTTCTGGGGTGTCGGCCACTCCTCCCAGCTTGGTGTCATCAGCAAACTTGCTGAGGGTACACTCTGTACCCTCATCCAGGTCGTTGATGAAGATGTTGAACAACACCGGTCCCAGTACCGACCCCTGAGGGACTCCACTAGTCACAGGCCTCCAACTAGATTCTGCCCCATTGACTACGAAGGAAGAGAGAGAGAACTCCTCAGCAAACTAATTTATATTGAACGTGGTGTTCATGGTATGAAGTAATCCTGTTGGCCAGCTTGGGTCAAGTGCCTGGGTCTTGCTTCTCCTCATCCCCACCTGACTAACTCATAAACACTGAGACCCTGAAACACACATACCAGAGTAGAGTATAAATATTTTCACCAATTCAGACACTAGAGTCTTCTAAAAGTGCAGTTTTAACAAGCATTAGAAGAAACTTTACTGAAAAGTAAAATTATTGACAGATAAATTAGTCCTGTGTCACTTAAAGCAGGACAGCAACCCAAACAGCTGCACTCCTAATTTTGGTTTTTCCACACAAGTAGAGGATTTGGATATGGTAAAGGTGGTGTATGAAGGGAGATAGGAGAGTGAGGTGGATCCTCAGTATGCCATCCCATGTCCATAGTGAGCTGCATTCCCTGTCATGACAAATCATGGGGACGTGTTTTCAGAGTTTGTGAAAAATTTCCACTAAGGGAAATATAAAAGCACTAAAGGGTTACTGATCTATTGATAGCTCTTTTTTTTTTTTTTTAACCTATGTGGGTAGTGATATAAAGGCTTGATTACTTTGGCAAGACTGAGTATATAAAATAATCTGTGCCCTTTGTTTCTGAAATCTTAGGTTCAAATGTAATTCACAGGTGAAATGCTGTTTTATTTCAGCTGTTTATTTATGTTACTGTTTATTTGTTATGTTTATTCATGTTACTGTGGCAGATGTCTGTGCTCTATGTGTAGACAGTCACAGACAAGAGAACTGCAAGTAGCAGGGAGCACTTCATAGGAGGCCTACAAGGCACGGAAGAAGCTGTATAGCAAGAGAAACTTTTAGAAAAAGAAGTAAAAAAAAAAACCCAAAGCAAAACAAAAAAAAAAACCCAAAAAAGCAAAGTTAAGTGTGGGAAGCAAGGGGAAAGAGGAAGAAACAGTTTTGTAATTAATTAATAGGCAGCTTGCAGAGTCAATACAGGAACAGGAGTTGTGTTGACTACACAGTTACCGGCTGGGTGGTGGGACAAGAGGACATGGGGCTGCAGGAGCATAGTCCAAGTGTCACTGGGGTAGGAAGGGAGAGCAATTCTTCAATATTTGCTTGTGTCTGGGTGAGCGAATTTAATAAATAAGCAGCTCAGTCCAGGCAAGCCAGCGCCCTTAAATTTGACCAGAACCAGTACAACCCTTTGATTGGGGGGACCTGACTCGTATTTTCTGAAAATTTGAGTTTGGCTATACAACTATTTTTGCTTTTGGACTGGGGACTTGAAATCTGGGTAGACATTTCCAGGCTGTTAGGGACATAGTGTTTTCTGTTTGCATGAAAACCAGCTGCAGCATAGCCTTCAAAAACATCCGTTTATACCTGTCCGGTAAGGAACTGAGCGTGCTTGTTGAACAGCCCTAGAGATATGGCTGGAATGGACTGGGTAAGGAGATGGCAGGAAGAGGTCCTGTAACCACTGGAGCAAGGATTCCTGAGGAGCTGCCTGTTACACGCCCGTTGCCCACAGATCTTGTGAAGACGAAGGTGTTTCACCACAGGTTAATTCTGTTAAGCTGGCCCCAGCCTAGTGTCTCACCTGTTGGGTTAACTTTTCATTCACCAAATATGTGCATTGATTGAATGGCAGCAACTCTCCTACCTCTGTGAAACACTGCTAACTCCTAAGTGACCAGTTTAGTGGAAAAGTGTTGCAAGTACTGTGTGGGAGAGGCGAAGGTCTCTGAATTTGCAGGTTAGCAGAGCTTTTTAAGTCACAAAGCCATGCCCAGGAAAAACCTCAGCTCTTCTCCTTTGCCCCCTTTTATGTGCTTTTTGCTAAAAATAACCCTGGAGTTCTGAAACATTTCATGTTATCACAAGACTGGCTGCAGCAGGAGCCAAAACCACATCAGTTGTAATCAGAGGGCTAGGCTGCCGTTAGTCCCCATAGCTGCACTCTGGATCTTACAGTCACAGTGGCAGTTTCACATATTCTTTGGAGAATTGTCTGGGACCTGCACAGATCTCAGCACAGGAGGTGCTGCCTGGGAAGTGGGCCTGCCTAGCAAGGAATGAATCAGCCCATCTCCCATATGGCAGCTAAGAAAGGTCTTTTGAGGTGCCTTCAGCTGCCTTGAAAGCTGCAGAGCAAAGGCTTTGCCTCTTTCCTGGTTTGCTGTTAAAATGCCTTGGAGCCACAAACAAGACTATTTTGTTTGTTTGTTTTCATGAGAATTTCCTGGCATTGTACCATGCCTTATGGCATGCCCCTTGGCTTTCTGGATGTGAAATTAGTTTATTCACAGCAAAACAAATGTGAAGATGTCAGCATCTAGTAACAAAAGATGCGCATCCACTATTTCCTCCAGCATCTGGGATGCATTCTGTAACTACATATGACATCTTGAAACACAATATAAGGGGTCTACAGTGCTGAGACTGGGTTTTCCTGGGGCCCTAGCTTGGATCTTGCTGGCTTGGGAGACCTTGTGCCACAGTGCATTGCATAATATGATGCTGAGCAGACTTGCTGTGTCCAGTTTCCACTATCTTAACATTCTGCAGCATTTTGTAATTAAGAAAGGAAGGAGGTTTACAGAGCCATTTTGGATATAGACAATGCTTAATTACCAAGGAAGGACATGGAGGGCCATATTGCCTTCTGTCTGGAGAAGACTGTGGTTGCTTTTAAATTTGCAGGAACATCTCCCTTATGTAATACTCTCTAATTACCTGAAATTTGGGTTAGATTTAGTTCTCCATGGTCCTGAGATAGAATTTTAAGCTGCAGTTCTTACCCCTCTGGGTCTGCAGATAAAGGGCGGAGCTCCCAGTCTTGGGAGTAACTCTACTTGAGGCCAAAATGCCATTGCCTTCAAGTAGCCATCACAGAATCACAGAGCAGTCTAGGCTGAAAGGGACTCTGGAGGGCTCCAGTGTAACCCCCTTGCCTAAGCAAGGACAAATCCAAAGACAGATTGGATTAGTGAGGGCCTTCTCCTGCCAAGTTTTGAAAATCTCCAGAGATGGAAATGCTTGGGGTAGCCCTGAGAATCCCAGAAAGCATCATGCTGCTGCTAATCGATGTCCTGAGATGTCTGACAAAAATAGAAAAAAACCACAGTGCAGTCATGGGCAACCATCAGCGTGACTACAAAGATGAAAGAATGACAGAGTCCAAAGGAGGTGTATATGAGGTTTGCCCCAATGCTGCTGGAGAACAATTAATAGCAGTGCAGTGAAACCTGCTTTTAACTTGCTGCAGTGACGTGATCAAAGAGAATCAGTAGTACTGCACCAGTATTGTATCACTAGTGTCTGCCAGCCTGCAGATGGTGTGTTTGCTGCTCTTCATAGGCACTAGTTTCAATGCATCCGTGATATACAGATATTGCTTGCATATAGGCCTGTTCCTAATAGTGATATACTTAGTTTTAAAAAATGTGCACCAACCTGAGAGTTTTGACAGAGAGAAGAGGCATAGAAGGAAAAATAAATAAATACCTGAGCTAAACTTGAGTCCTTGTTGTGACATCAATATTTTTTTAAGTAGGTTTGTTAATCTTGATTTGTAATTGTGAATAGAAAAAAATGCAGATCCTATCACTCATGTCTTCAAACCAAAATTTTTAAACTTCCTTTTCTCTGTAGCAGCACAGCTTCTTCTTGCCCCCGGTCCTGAGCTTGTGGGGTTGAGCAGGACTGAGAAGTTCCAATTCTGAAGGCCTTCATTTTTCCAACACTAATCAAACAAATGATTTTATTATTCATGATTTCCATCCAAAATTAATAATCCTGCTTCCCCCTACCACTTCACCTCTGACTCTCAGCACCCTTTTCCCTAGGTTCCCTTCCCTCCATGTTCCCCACAAGCTTTGTCTTTCAGTGTGACAAGCCAGCTCTCAGGGCTTGCATTCTTGCCCTATGCCACCGTGGGACTCCAGAGCCCGTGACTGGAAAGAACTATGGAGGGGTGAGAAAGCACGTTAGAGGATGGAGCAGTGCACACCTAATTTTAAACTACCACTCATTAAACTGATAATTGGAAAATCACTTGTTGGTGACTTTCCTATTTAAGCTCAAATAGACTGTGTGCTGCTAATCCCTCTCCATCCCCTTCTTACCTCTCCCAACTGGGTCTCCCAGTTGTCTTCCTTTTGCCCTAGGAAGCTCTGCCTTATTTTCTGCCTTCCTGTACTGAGGGCAGTTGTTCAACTGCACTAAGCTTGCAGAGCAAGAAATGAGATTGATCTGCTTCTGTTGCCCCTTCACTGTAGCCTCAGTGTTTGTCCGACATCTCTGGAAGGCAGAACAGTGTCATCTGTGCTTTACTGGAGTTAAACTGCACAGTCCAAGGCAGGAGGCGTGTGGAAAAAGCAGACCCTGATATTGAATAACCTAACTACAAGTTGCTGGTCTATATCTCAAGACCATCTTCCCTGATCGCCTATGGAGAACTAGTAACTGCTCCGCTCTTTCATACACCCAAAGACTTCTCAAATGCCATGTCTTCTGGTGCCTGTAGCTCATAAGATGGGTATGCATCTGTATATTATATCATGTAATGCTGTGTACTTCTTGGAGTTCAGCGCTCTGCGAAGTTCTTGAGTGATGCTGTGGTTACTTTCTCACCTCATCACCAGTTATGCCAAAGAAAACTGGTTGGTGAATCGCAGGCAAAGCTGTGCAGCTGCACTTGCTGTATGAAGTCACGGCTTTATGGTGGAGAGGCAGAATTCACACCTGGAGGAGTCGGGGGGGAAGGCGAGTGCACAAACCTTTTCATCAGTGCATGGAGGAAGTAGACAGGGCTATGCCCTATATATGATGAGGTTGAATTGCACAGCCCAAGACTGTGCCGCAAGCATGTGGAAAAGCAGACAAATCTCTGATCTTTATCATAAGAGCATCTTCTCTGATCATCTGTCTTGGAATCTGCTTGGGTTTGGCTTTAACATTTTTTAAAAATACAGGTTTATAATTTTCAGCTTGGCCTGTGTGATACTGAAGGTGCACGGTTTGAATTTGGACTGTATCATCTGTCAAGGAAGTTGGTGGGAGGTTTGTGGGTTGTCGGAAGGAAGAGTTTCAAGCAGCCGTTGGATAAGTTCTGTAAATAGCTGGTTGGCTAAAGAGCATGTTTAGAAAGTGTGAAACCCTTCATAGAAACCTTTTCATATTATTACCCAGCAGAGGAAGCAGAGACCAACAGAATCAAATCCTGTTTGGGACCTCTGAACCATTTGTTCAGACCTGGGTTCTGGCACCTTGGGTTAGAAACAGAAAATAATCTCTGGTTTCCTCTCCCCTTGTAGAAGAACATGAAGAATTTGGAATGGGCTTTGCTCAGAAGTGAGATTTTAATTGCTGTATTTATCACAGAAAACGGAAAAGACCAATCTAAAACAATAGAAGTGATGCATTCTATAGAAAACAAAAAGGACTAGATAATTAGCATTTGTTGTGGTTTGGGCACTCAAACCAGGAGAGCATTTCTAAGTATTAGAGGCAGAAAAACCCAATTGTTCACCCAACATCCATGGAGACTTGCAGCTGGCTATCTATATGAGGCTGTATTATTGTCAGACTTTTTATTTTAAAAGTTGCTTCCTCTTTTGAATTTCTAGCCTTCAGAAGTTCCTCTGAAGTTTTCACTTTGTTCTGATGACACATGTGATAAGGACTGACTGCTACCAAAATTCAGAGAAAAATGTAACCAGAGCACCTAACCAAGGTGGGTTTCCTTTTCCTGTAGTCAGAAATTGTCCTCGTGGAAACACGATAGCCACAGTAACTGCTATCTGGCTAATGCTAGCAGACGAGCAGCATGTTTTAATCGCCTGCATTTTGCAGCTGAACAGGATCAGTTATGGACATGAAAAGCTTGCTGGGTTGGACAGCCAACCAGGCCAACTTCAAAGGGAACTTGGGTCACTTCATGGCTGAGTTTCCAAGTTAACATAGTGTTTGAGTTTCTATGCTGCTTTCCATCATGGCATATTTGCCACGCAGAGGGACTGTGTAACAAGAAAAAAGCATTTCATGCCTGCTCCACGCAGTTCTTGATGCCCCCTGAGTCTGCAGAGCAGTGGAGAAGCAGGCCTGCTGTCTTGGACATGCCTCAGTAGGCAGCTGAAATGGCTTGTGCACCTCTTATCGCAGGCATGATTTACACTGAATAGAAATGTAGGACTGCATGAATGACACTTGAAAACATCCTCTTTTCCTGAGAGAGGGAATAAATTAATGGATTTAAGGGAAGAAAGATAATGTTACTGTCATGTGGAGTTTTTGACAGTGAGCCACTGGTGGTTTTTCTTGGCCTTTTTTACAAAGGGCTTCCCTTTGTAGGAATCCTGTGCAAAGAACTCTCATTGGGCACATTCAGGTGGCAGAAGTATAAAACTCCTGACAACCATAATCCCATCTTCCTCTAGGGAACCCTTGAGCTTGGAGGTCCTGGAAAATAGGCACTGGAAATCAGTGTCTCTTTAACTTGAGACCTCTCATCTACTGTAGGCTATCATTCAGGATTCTGGGCTGCCTACCTATATTTGTTCAACGCTCATCCCTGTGATAGCCAAGTGCTGTAATCTCTTGGCCTCACTATGGCAAAATTTTTGTTCTCTGGGCCAAGAGACCTGTCTGGGTGCAAAGGAAAGCTGAAATTGTCACTTGCAGTGTATGGGTGAGGAATGAGTCAGACCGGGAATAAGTAGTGCTGGTGTGGTCCTGCAACAAACCACCTGCTCTCCTGTGATGGATCAGTACCAAAACGAGAACAGGCAGCAGAGAAATAAGAACTCCCATTCCCAGACTAAAAATAACGCAGACGGGATTTTTGTCTGCTGTGATACTTCTTCCTGTTGTAGTTGGAAACATTCGATAGCAGTATTACAAGAGGGAACATTATGATAAAAATGGTCTGTGTGGAACTACCTTCAGTATGTAACTGTGTTATGAGGCAGGAATTTTATCATTAGCTTTTAGCATTAGTATTAGCTTTTTAACATTAAAGTATACATAGTCCAAGCAGGAATCACAAAGCCATCCATTTTGGCTTTAGTGCTACAGGAAAATATGGAGATTGATTTCTAAACCAAAGGCTGAAAAGATACAATCCCATTACAAAAAATTTCCTGAATTCTTGGCTTTATTTTACATGTCAGAGTTGTGGAGCACAGTTACATCCTACAGAGTGGTTCAGTGCCAACAGAAACAGAGTTTTGGGTGACAAACAGGATGCCCTACCTTCCCTAATACTAGCTGTTGAACTCCAAGTGATGTTTGTCAATGCTGGGCATGCAGTCTGGACCTTCATTTACATAATGTCCACAGAAGAAGATTGAAAATCCTGTTTCATCAAACTAGATAAAGTGTAAGAAACTCTGAGGAGCCAAATACACCTGAAAAAAGTAAGTCAAGTGTCTGTGTTGTAAAGAAGTAAACATCAAATACAAAGGCTGGGCAATAACACTCCAAGCTACTAGTTAGTATAAAGTTGGTGGAATTCGTTCCATTAATATTTTTGCCACTGGTTTGTACCAGCAATCTCAGTGTTGCATCTTGTTCCTGTGGTGTACAGGTAGCAATCATGGGAGGAAAATACAGAAGAAAGATCTTGTGTAGAGAAGTGGTTCTGTTCTGTGACTATGTCCAGTGAAGAGCTTTCTTGGGCTATGTTGCAACAGATATTATAGAAGGTGTCCATGGTAGTAACAATTCTCTTGTGCGTCATTGTTAAGCAGCCAGCAGTTGTTCTTCCTGAGGTATGAAGGATTCACGATCTCTTTAGTTTTCGCAGTTCCCAGAAAGAGATGCCCTTCAGATAACAGCTTTGAGATGGGGTCAGACAGGTGAGAAAGCTCTTCCCCAAGACCTTGCATGTAGAGGCAGCAAAAATCAATGTAATGACAATGTCTTTTCTCAGAGAATGTAAGCAAATTACTAAAAATATCCCTAACATCATAGCTTGTGAATTGCTTTGGTGAGGCACGGGGAAAAATGGCTTATTTTGACTTATTTTACTTTAACCTAGCTTCAAATCTCCTTCCAAAGATGCTGACAGCCCATACTTCCCCACAGCAAGAGATGTGCAGACCTCTTGCTGAAATCCCACAAAGTTAAGGACCTCCATCCATGGAATTTTCATCCTAGAGGCTTTCCATAATTACAGCTGTAAGTTGAAGTCATCACTGGACTTTATGACTTGTATATTTTCTCCTGTAGCTTGCAAAGATGTTTCTTTCATTTATTCTGATTCTCTTGCCTATGCAAGAAACAAGGAGGACATGTATGGGACTGAGAGTAGATGAGTGCTGGTGGGGCTTATTGCAATAATAACCAGGACAGATATGAGGGAAAAACGTGGAAGAAGTGGAAGAGCAAGACACACTGGCTGACTGAGAGAACTGGGTCTGGGGATGGAGAGGACACAAAATGAAAGTGGGACTTTGACAGCAAGTTCACAGGGGCAGATTGGGTTTTGTTCAATTAAAAGATAAAGAACAGGATGAGGTGAAGGATGCAGACTGGGAATGGGAAAGTAAGGAAAACTAGGCAGAGACGAGGAGTCAGGAGTGGAGAAGAGGAAGGTATGCATCAGGGTTGTCTATGGTGGGATGGAGCAGAAGGACCCAAGCTTTGGAGGGAGGCAAGCAGGAGGGCCTATGCCCGCTCAAAATGCTTCCCTTGAAGGTTTAGATGGAGCCTAAAATCCCAATTTTTACAGTTTCTCTGCTGTCAGTAAATGTCAGCCCTATATTAGAGAGACCTACACTGAAGGTATCTAAATGTGTCATCAACGTGTAAGATGGGAGTCTCAGCTCCTGTCACAGTCAGAGAAGATTTTAGGGAAAGATTCAGCTGTCTAAATATCTGGACCGGCATCCACTTTTCATGCCTTAGAAAATTCCTCGAAGTGCCCTAAGTTACCCAAATGACTCTAGATACCTACTTTCAGGCAGCTGTGTTCCACCTGCACTCAGCTCACTCCAAGGAGTCCAGACAGATACTCAAATGCAGACTGTGCAGAAGATGAGGCGCAGGCTCATATAAATGCTTGCATACAGATAAATAAATGTGTCTAGGTCCACGATCTGCACCTGAGTGCCAGTCCAAATGTTTGTGAAACCTGCAGGCATGGTATTTCTCTCAGTCTTCACTAATGTTTGGCCATAGCATTGATGACTGTGCTTTTTGCTGTAAGTTGCTGTCCTAATTCAAGAGGCAGAGAACAAGAGTTTGTAACTGCTCAGTGCACAACGTAGGGAAGGAAAGGAGCATGTTGCTCCATGAGGAACAACTTTGTCCTTCTGTCGTCTCTTTCACATCCTAGAAAGTCAGACATAGCCATACGTCCAAAGCCTGGGTGCCCTGCTAGGCAAGCCGTGCTGGCTTTAAAATGTTCTCCTTTGCTGCACTACCGTGGTTCCTACCCAGGGCAGGTGCATCCTTATGGGGAAGAACAGAGAGCACCAAGNAGGCAAGCCGTGCTGGCTTTAAAACGTTCTTCCTTGCTGCACTACCTTGGTTCCTACCAAACGATGGAAAAGAGCAGGATGCAAACACAAGGAACGGAATTCAGGCTGCACCGATAGCTTTAATTCCAGCATTGCCTTACACAGCGATGGCTTGGGTCTTCTGCTTTAATATTGCCTTTTTTCCTCTTTCAGTCTTATGTGCCATGCATGTTTAGAGTGTTTTCATGAAATTTGATTTGAAATTTTGATGTGTGAAGCAAGTGATGCAATACTGATGATGGAGTAACTTGTGGAGAACAGGAGGCTTGCTCAGCTCTTCTGCCAAAATCCAGTACAGCTGACCCAGATGTAAATGGGCATTTGATCTTTCTGGCTAAGGAGTCAAATCCAGCTTTGACAAAGGCACTCAGGTTATTCATTTGTTGGATATAGCACTTTAACGGCCTTACTCTTAGAAGTTAGGATAGTTAGGCTGGATACTTGAATGTGGTACAGTGGGCTGGTAGCATGATAAAGCTGTCTTCTGAGCTGAAAGCAGATGAGTAAGTGCTAAAGCAAAGCTCTCGGCTTTCTGTGTCATTCTAGTCTTTTGAGGCCTCCTAAGTGCTGTCACAGAAGAGAAATCTCTTGTGTGAAGGGATGTGACTTGAAAATAATGCTGACTGAACAGGCAAGTCTTAAGAGATGGAGGAAAACAAAAGTTATCTGTCATGATGAAGTAAATCTCTTTTGGAGTCCCTTTACATTCGGATTTCATTTAACCATGGTGTTTCCTGGACCTGAAAAAATGCAAGATCATGAGGGGGACTGGGCCACTCTCTTGTACAACTCCTTCACCTTACCCCTCGTTTGCTAAGACTGTGTGGAGCTCCTCTGTGCTACGCTCATCCTCCTTCTTCTCTCTCTACTGAAGTGCCTTAAAAAAGTTCCAAATGGACGTTCTTATCTGGGAGCTGGAAGATTTAGGCTCATTTGTTTTGAATATTTAGAGCTCACGTAAGCTTTCTGAGTCTGACTGTCATGTCTGCCTTAGGACACCTTGGACCTAAAGAGAGACTTTCCTCATCTCTGGTGAAGTGACCATGGTCACTTTTTCTCCCCGGTTTTCTGGTGTGGTTACAGGACAGGAAACAAGCAGTTCCTCTTCTCAGGATCCTTAGTCTTGTCACAGTCAAAAAGAATGAGTCACTTACCATAGAAGTAGCCGTGCTGTTGTTTGAGTACATTTTGAAGTTCATGTTTTCTGTTCTGTGGCTTCTGAGCCTTTCCACTGCACGTGGATTCTCTCTTCACATTCGTTCTGCCATGAGGACAAGACACTTCTGTTTGTTACAAAGGAAAGCTGTCATTCCCACTTGACACAGGACAAGAGGCAACAGGCACAAATTAGCACATGTGGAATTCCATCTGAATGTGAAATTAGAACATGTGGAATTCCATCCTGTGACTCAGGAGTTGCGGATACCAGAAAATGGCAAATGCCTTTTGCAGCTTGCAGCAGAGCCCTCTGGGACAGCTTGCTTGGAAGCAGAGTGCCACTGCTTAAGGGGCTGAGTGAGGTGGCATTTTCTCTAGCTGCAGGCTACCAGTATGGTATTTCTCCTGTCTGGACAGGTACTCTCCTTCCCCTTTCTCTGTGTCCTGTGAACACCTACACCTGGAAAACATCATACCTGAGGTGCTGGTATGCTATATTCTAATCGGCTCTGCTTTTGGAGCAGCATCACCCCTTTGCAGCTCCCTCTCCACCTCACGGATAACTGCTGTTACATGGTACTGTAACTTGTTTTCCTGACAGAGAGGGATTTCTTCCCAAGATCTAGCCTGCAGGCTCTTACAGCAACATCAGTAGTGATACTGAGGGTCAATTACTTTCCTCCCTGCTACTTAGATATGCCATGTCATTCAAGCAGACCTGCAGTACCTGCAGAATAGGATAAAAGTAGGTACAGTACATATAGGGACTGGATTTTTTAAAGACAGACAATGGACAGTTTAGCATTCATGCAGAAAAATGTTTTATTGTAGTGAAGTTACACAGGAGAAAAACAAGTCTCCCCGCTCCTGGTTCAAGGCTATGCTGAGCCATAAAAGGGGAGGTAAGTGCTAACCAAAACAAGTTCCTACATGTAAAAACACATTGCACTTCCAGTCATTTTTACAAGGTTATAAGGACAGCGCCTGGTACTTTCTTTTTTGCCTTTTTTATTATTTTTTTTTTAATGAGCTACAGCTTTAACTATTTGAAGCTGGAATCCAGAATGTTTCCTTACAGGAGTTTTTGTTGTTTGGGGTTCTTTTCCCTCATGAAAGCAAATCTGAAGATACTTTTTCTTTCTGCTTAGCCTGTCCTGTTTATTTAGACTAAAAGCACCTCAGGCCACACGAGGTTTTACTTGATACATTCCCATGATGACCTTGTAGGGCTTCAGTGGCCCTAAACCCAGGCTCAGTGTACAACACTAATGCTGGTTAGTTGCCAGATCATTGTTATGACCAGCAAGGAGGAAGAGGGAATGGCAGCAGGTTTGGGCATTTATGGAAGAGTGCTGAAGTGGCCTTGATGACATAAACAGCTCTTCCTCGGTTGGGGTAACTGATGGCCCACTTCTTAATGCAGAAAATCAGCAAAGCATTGCATCAGCCTGGCACACACACGTGACAAATGGCATGAGTCTGTGACCATACAGAAAAGAAAAGGAAGGTGGGACAGGTTTGGAACCTGCCAACCTTTTAATTGTTCTTTTGGGGAATACAAATACAACACTGTTTATCAAGTACTAACTAGTTTCCCCACACAACAGGTTATGTACAGCATATTCACTTGCATTTTTTACATGATAATACACAGGTCTTCCCCCCCCACACCTCTTGTGGTGAAAGAATGTGACATGTCAAGCTGACAGACATTTCAGGAGACCCTCAAGGAAAAGTTCATGCAGAGCTAGCTTATTGTGTCTCTTGAAAGTAAAATCTTACAAAGGATACCAAGATGTCTATTTTTACAACATTTACTTTGTACAGTGTGAAGAGGAGGAATACGCTTTTTAAACATAGGATTCCTTAGCATACTGGATCTGGTCTACCTCAAAAACTGGCTGGCTGCACCTCCGAGCCACATGCTCAAGTTTGTTCTTTTGACCGGATTCAGACATGGCTCTCAGTCGGTAGACTCCCGGGGTCACGGGTAGACTCACACGGGAGTTTATTCCCACAGTGATGCTGAGGGTTTCAGTTTCCAGGTCAGAATCCTTCACTGCAGAAACTCTGCCACTGGGTGTATCCCTTAGAGCTGTATGTGCTGTGTCCTGTGCGCAGCTGCTGCATGGATGAGGTGGCAAAGCATCCTGGTTTGACACTTTTAATCTCATAGTTTGAACCGTGAGATTGTGGGAGGGAACTTTAGTGGCCAGGCAGTTTTTAGTAGCCTCTTCGTAAGAGGGTGGTCTTCCAGGATTCCTCTGGTCTACCTCTCTGAACACTTCATCAGCTGACCTGAAACGGGGCCTTTGCTGATACACCACAGGCAATGGTTTGCCATCATCAAGGCTGTTCTCCTGGACAACTCTGCAGGAGAAATGATCTTCTTTCTTTGTGAAACTGTCTCTCTGAAAACCCATGTTTTTTCCGGGCCCCCAGCTCTGGGTTTTTAATAGCGTTTTCCTGCGGTTTGCAAAAGAGAATGACATGGAATGCTTTTTGATCTCTCTGCTAGGCGTACTGCAGTCTTCAGTGACCTTTGTGGAAAAGGACTGGGGCCTATTTAAAAAAATTTTTTTGGGACTAGAGGGTGAAACTACTGGGGAGCTGGTGAAGACTGAGCCATCAGAGCTCTCCAGAGAGCAACTGGAGGATGTTTTGGGCAGAGAGTCAGTTGATAATTGTGAAGGTAAGATTGCAAGCCGTTTCTCCAGTGCCTCCAACCCTGGCTGTTTCTCCTGAACTGGAAAATTGTCCTCACTTTTGTTTAGCTTCTGTTTCCTTATCCTGCCTTCAAGGCGGTTTTGGAAGGACAGGTCTGGCTCTGAGTACCTCCTGTCCATCGTGCTGATGTCATTTCCGAAATTAGTCAGTGAAGAGGCAGAGATGCATGTTGGATATCGTCTGCTCACACTAGTGCTTCTCCCTTTGGGCTCCTCCATCTGAGAGGCACAGGGGCTGCCTTCAGCTTCAGGGTCTGGGCTGTCATAGGCAGAGTCATTCTGATGAGCAGCACATAGGTGTTCTGTGAGGAGAAAGCACCTGTTAGTTTCCACTGACCACTGGAGGATGAAAGGGAACTATATGGAAAGAGTTGCTGTAGAAGAGCACTGCAACAGTGTCTGCCTCTGCAACTCTCTGTGTTTCCACAGATGGATTCCCATACCAAAATAAATAATTTAGCCCAGCAGCCCCAGTCTGTGACATCCCCAAATCATTCTCATACCTGTGGAGCTGTCTGTGTGCTCTGGTGACTCCTCAGCCGAGGCACAGACAGGCACGGCAATGTCCTCCCCAAATATCTCTGAGCAGTTGTTTATAAGGAACTCCACCAACACTGTCACCTGCACAAGAAAACAGTTGCAGTCAAAAGGGCTGAAAACATATTAAACAATCTTTCCTGCTCCTGCCTGTTGTCTTTGTGCGAAGAGCACAGAGCAGGGTGGCTTCTGTCAAAATCATAGGATGACAGATAGAACACCAGGTTGGAAGGGACCTCAAGGATCAACTGGTCCAACCTTTCTTGGCAAAAAATCCTAGCTTAAAGTCAGAGGGTGAGTCCACTCTGGAGGATGAGGCCTGATGCTGCAGACAAATTGATTTTCCCTCACAGAATCACAGAATCATAGGGTTGGAAGGGACCTCTGGAGATCATCTAGTCCAACCCCCCTGCCAGAGCAGGGCCACCTTAGAGCAGGTTGCACAGGAACGCATCCAGGCGGGTTTTGAATGATACAAACAAAACACCGTCAGCCACAGCTTCAGCCTCACTGCCCAGGGGGCCCGTGGGTGGCGAAGCCCAGCGGGTGCCCCCAAGTATCCAGGAGCCGTGATACAACACGGGGGACTGCAGGGCAACTGCTACTATTGCTCAGAGGAGGTGAGACCAGGGGCTGCCTTGCCCATCACACTGCAGGCACCTGAGCTGAGGGGCACCCCCGATGTCCAGGGGTGCTGCTTTGTTCACCTTTTGCAGTGGCGCTGGGATCCCTGGGGATGGCTCTGAGCTGCCCCAAAGCGGGTGGCTGCTTGGTGGGTTCAACTCACCTTGTCATTCATCTCCTTCTGCACTTCCAGCGGGAGCGTGTTGTCCGTCTCTGGGCTCAGCATATTTGGGCCAACACAGATGGCCAGATTGCTGGAGTCCATCCTGTTGGTCTGGGCGTTTTGGCTGATGTGCTGGAGCAGAGACAGCAAGTGCTTGAGCAAGACGAGGTTTGGTCTAGGCAGTTTGTCAGCCACCCTGCAGGAAGACAAACAAAATGTGACGTTAATTCATGGTGCAGCAGCCACCACTTCTTTATTCGAGCAAGTCTCAATTAAACTCAGACAGATTACACCTCCTCTAGACAGAGGCACGTGTGTGCTTTCTTCACTGCTTAGCAGAAGCATCATTCAGAAATCCCCAATGGCAGCTGAGCCTGTGGTTAATTATAAGATCTTGACTGAAAGGCAAGCATTACAGCAGTCCACGTCCTTGGGCAGATGAGATGGCGCCGGGAGATGTCACTGGAGGCTTCCCAAAGGCACGTGAAAGGCTGCAGTTGTGCTGTGCAGCTTTCAAAGCACTCCCAATTGGCCTCCACGTCTGCTCTTTCTAAAGAGCAAAACACGGCCGTGGTCTCCACGTGCCAACCTCACCCCAGCAGACGTGAAGGCTCCCTGTCAGTGCCTGTCCCACAGCACAGTGACTACGCTGGCTGAGGCTCTGCAGCCTCTCTCCTCTTCCTACGCAGTCACTTCATAGGGCAGTCTCACATAATTTCAGGAAGTGCTGCTGGGAGAGCCCCCTAAACCAAACCCCATGGAGCAAGAGCAACCTGATATAAATGACAGGCTTTTAAACGAGACTCTCAATTTTGGGAGTCACTGGCCTCTACCAGCCAGTCCATCACACTGGGGCTGGTTGCAAAACTTCCTGATTGCAAAACTTACTCTTTCAATTCTTCAATTTTTTCCTGCTTGCTTGGCTTCTCCAGAGCTTGCATCCACTTCTCGTAAAGGTCGGCCGACAGTAGTTTGGAGGGAATATTTCGGAGAAAGTCCTGCAAGGCCAAGGGATTTAGATGAGGCTTTGGGCACTACCCCTGAGCACACAGGGAGCACCACTGTGACATGGACTCACTAGAAGGCAGGCCAGCTTGAGCTACCTGACCATCAGCACTGTCAGAGAAGTGGCGTCCCCAAGTACATGCCAAGCACACTTGCATTGGGCTCGTAACGGGACCCAGTTCTTAGCTACTTTTTGTTCACCCATAAATGTCAGTATTCCTCCCTGGGAGGATGCTGAGGAGTAGTATGAAGTGAGTTTCCAGTGGGCATGCAGAACAGCAGCAGCAGAACACATGGGATTGAAAATCAGGTGGAAAAGGAAAATACCAAATTTTCCTAAGCCTGAGACATTTAATCTGGCTCTGCTCTGACTTTAGTTTTCAGTCCTACCCAGGTCAGCTCCGGGCGCTGAAATGGGACCATGCTGCAGGTCAGAGGAGCTCACCTTCAAGACCACTGCCAGCAGGTGCACAGATTTGCTTTTCAAATCAACAATTCCTCCTTTGTTTAGGTCCTCCTTCAGTTCCTTTCGTGCTTTCTCATTGGCAGCTTTTCTGAATATCCCTTCAGTGGAAGGTCCTTTCATATACAATATAGCTAGGAGATCCTGCAGGGAAAAAGGTAAGCATGAATTGGAAAACAGTTACTTGGGTGAAGAAAGGTCCTTTAGCAAGTGAATATTTCCTTAGAAACATAAGAAAAGTTTTCTGGAGTTACACTGTGCCCTAAAGAGGTCAGTATCTAGTTCTTGCTCCAAGTAGATTACATATAGGCAACAACCTGATTTTCCCACCATCCACCCTCTTTTTGGACTGGTGAATTCCACTAACTTCAGTGAAGTCATCCCTGCTTCCTTCCAGAATGAAACAAGGGATGGCTCCTCTGAGCTCCATTCCTTTGATGATCCCTTCTCTCCCAAGCCAGGTAAATACTGCTTAGAAGAGACAAAAGCCTGTCAAACTCAGTGGGAAAACTGTCGCAAGACCATTTTTATCCAGAAGATAGTGTTTAGGTATCTGTCAGTGGCAGACCACAGCTGAACACTTTTTTCAAGGAAATACAGAAGTCCTTGGAAGTTTATGCTGCTGAAAGATTAATTTAAATGACTTCTGTAGAATCAGAGATGTTTATACTAAGAAGCAGATCTTCTATTCCTCATCCTGGGTTGTCTCAACTCAAATTTACTTCCAGTGGACAAAACCCGCAAGCCTGACCCTTTCTACATCTGGGATGGGCCTGAGCTTATCTCCTTGGTGGCGCAACACAAGTGCCAGGGCTCTTGCCTCGCACTGGGAGACAGAGGTATGACAACTGTATCACGATGCTTGCTTACCTGGACCGGCTGGGGCAGTGTGTCATCTTCCCCGCAGATAATTGCCAGGGGCTGGCCAAACAGAGAGATTTTGGCACCCGAGTCTAGCTGCCCTGGGGAATTCCCATTCGTAGAGCTTCGTCTCAGAGTAAATGACTGTGATATCACCTTCTTTCTTTTCTTTGTGCCATCTGCTGCAAGCAAAAGGAAAACAAAAAATCATTTTTTAAAAAATAAACACAGCACGCTATGCAGGCTTTCATCTGTGTGCAATGTTTGTTGAAACAACTCAAACTAAACGGGGAGAAACTGAAAGACAACTTCGTGGTTACTAAGGAAACAACTGCCTGAACTGTAAAACTGTGACCATCCCACCTTTCCTGTTTTGGGGTTGTTTTTTTTTACATTCTAGTCACTGTTTCTTCTTAGAGAGTGGGAACATACAAGGCACAGAAATAACAGCTTTTATAGAGATTTTTGATATTGCAGCGGTTTCTGTGATAGCTATCTAAGGCAGATATGTCACTTGGCAATAACAACAATTTTCACTACACAGTCTGACTGTGCCCCAGCCTTAGGGCGAGAGTGGAAGAAGGGGCTCCTGCTTTTCAGCCTCTTTCACAGGCTGAAATGAAAAAACACGGCTCCAGTTCTGCCAGCTTTGGAGCCAGCTATAATGGTAGTGGTCCTGCCAGAGCTAGTGCTTGCCAGCCAGCAGAAGGTGATGCTTGCTCCGGAGGATGGGAGTACCACAGTAGGGCCTCACTGGCTTCAGGGTAAGAAATCTCTTAGCATGGGTTTTGCATCTGCCTTTTGAAGAGGAGGGCATGCTAGGAATTTGGAGATGATGGTTGTATTGGGAAGAGGTGTGGCTTTTTTCCCCTTTCAGAAACAGTGAGAGAAGGACAGTTTTGCTAGAAAGCTTTCTAAAGAAGTTGCCTTCTGCAAATTTCCTATAAAGAACTTGCCTTCTACTCCAAAATGAAGTTGCCTTACGCAGATGAGAAGTTCTCAGGACCTGTATTTGTGGTGTAGCACAAGTCCTTGGTAGGGAGGGGTAAAAGCTATGAGAAAGTCACCTAACATTATAGTATCATATAAAATGTTTGCTTCTGATACTCCTGAAAAATTATCTGATGTGATGGTCTGCTCCAAATCTGACCCTGCCCTGCTAATGGTCTCCTCCTGGTTGTTTAGAGATGCTGAGTTTTTGCAGAGTGAGAGAAAACAAGTGCTGCTGTTGCTGTCAAGAGGCCTTATTTACTCTGGCATGCAACCGCTGGTAGCAGTACTCGCTTGCGGTGCCACACCTCAGTGGTGATGCTCAAGTGAGAAAGGAGCACATTTACTTCCCATCGCTGCCAGGGAACACAATGATACATGGCTCTGAGGACCAGGGAACAGGGATACAAGACCTCTGGCACTCAGCACCATCACCTCTGCCACTGAGGGTAAGGGAAAGAGGTCATTTGCAAGTGAGTGGCACTCCAGGGGTTAAGCTGTCTGCTGGATGGGACTGAGGGCTGTGGTTTGCTCTCGGGGAGGTGGAGCGGGCAGTTTCAGGTGGTTTTGCAAAGTGCCAGCTTGTAAGCATTATGTGATAAGGCAGTTCCTCGGTTTGTCTTTGAAACTCACCAGCTGAGTGGCAAAGTCTGTCTTCAGTATCTGCTGGGACCAGCGGGGGGCATTTCTTGGCATCAGCCTGAAAGAAGCACGTTAGGGTTACAGAGATGCTACCAGCAGTGAGGGCTATCAGTGAGTCTCTGTGGCTCCACGGAAATCTGTGAGAGGCTCTGGGGAATAACCAGAGCAAACCCAACAGCTGCCGAAGAGGTGACACTGCCTCACTGCCCCATAGAGAGGTTTGTGGTAAACCCTGCAGCCAGCCACCCCAGATCTGCCCGGCAGGTCACAACCCTGTGCTCTTTCAGGCTGCTCTTTTGATCCAGAGAAGCCACAGCCGGACACAGCCTGCTCGTCTGTGTCCTCCCCTGGCACTGGAGATTCCCTCCCAAACTCCTCTGGGGAGCCTTGATGGCTTCAGAGACTGACAGATTCCTGAGCAAAGCTCCCCGGGAGCCCAGGGAACACACTGGCTGCTCACAGCGATGCCAAGCTCCTTCTGCACAGTGCTGCACGGAGTTGCCTTTGAAGGGCTCTGCCTGCTGGAGAGTAATGGTATGCAGCTGGCAGCTCTTTCAGGGCCACCCCCACTTTGCTAAGATATCTCACATCGGTACCCAGCAAGGACAAAGTGGGGAAATGTAGCGGCTGCTTACCTCCGACTGGCGTTCAATCAGACTTTCCATGTTACCAGCATTTAGTGTCTTTGACTAGGCAAGAAAACAAAGACACTGTATGAGTAATTGAATGCTATCGTTTAGAAATCAGAGCTTTTCAAAATTGCTCTGTTGACAGGGCTGAACCAATAAAGACACTCACAGTATTACAGCTGCTTAACACTTTCATTAGGAGTTTGATCGGGGGAGCTCTGGACACTCTGGTTTCCTTCGGTCCTTTTGTTTGCCTGTTTATTGAACAGGGAATGGACAAAGAAAGAGCTTTGTAAAACAGGACCCTTCTTGTCTTTCCTCCCTGCAAGCCAGTCTAGCATTTAAGTATGATCCCGAACCAGCAAGATATCCCACACAAGTCAACCATAAAGCCTTTCTCTGGATGCCCTGCTGCCCTACCTGTCTCTTGACTAAAACTGAAAAAAAAAGCAGCTTTCCATTCTTAATCCATGCAGAAAATAAGCAAGTGGTGACAGGTACGTTCGATTGTTCATCTGCAAACACAAGGCTAAGCAAATCAGCCAGCTCTGCCCATGAGCTGCACCTAGCAGTGGGCGCACCACTCCCCCATCTGTATTTTTGAACATCCATTTTGTACAGCTGCATCTGGAGCACTCCACCGACTTCAGCCACGACACCACAGGTTTTGTCCCGGGCAGTACTTACCCAAGGAATGAGTCCAGCCAGAGCTCCTTCACCTCCCGTGAACTGCAGAGGAAAGGAGAAACAGCATCACTCCTCACTGCTACTAATCCTTTGGACGGAGGCAGGCGACTAAACAGTTCTACCCCACGTGTGCTGCCTTATATACGCAGAAGGGGCAGGTGGAAATTCACAGACAGGAAGAAGCATCATGGGGCAGGACTGAGACGCTATGAAATTTCTGTCTTCCTCTTTCCTTTTAGAGGAGCTTTTTTTTTTTTTCCCCCTTAAAGAAAAAAAAATAGCACCCTTGTAGCTGTTATGGATGGAAAAGATGAGACTCTTGCCAGGTAAACGTTCCATCTAGCATCACCAGCATGAGGTGGGATGTGCAGAGGGGGCTACAGTGTGGGCAGCTTCTCCTTACCGTTAAAGGGCAGTGGGTACGGTCTGTCCTGTGACTGCTCAGAGACCTTAGATTTTGCCGTTTAAAGACGCACCACCAGATCAAGTTACACTAAGAACAGTTAAAATATGGGGGAGTGGAATGGCCAAGATTCAGAGAAATGTTTTTGTATATTTTTTGAAAAACTAATGGCAACAGTTTACTGTCTGCAAGCAGATGTAGACACACACTTTGCTGGTGCCAAGTAGTTCTTGAGAATCTAAGCATTAGACTTTTATAGAAGAAGTGGTATTATGTAATAATTTCATAATGTATGACAATATGTAATAAAAAGTCTTGATTACAATATGCCTTAGTAAGAATTATGTCTCCGAGTAGTAAAGTTTAATTCAACTGAAGAGACAAGAAAATCCAGGAAAAATCTACCTCTGCTATCCTTGTACCTCTTCAGGGTCTGTTGCCGACTCCCCCCCGGCCTGGGCACATCAGGACAATATACTCACTCTACCAGGCCATTATGAAAATTCATCAATGTTTGATATTAAATGCATGGTATTAGTTCTACTGATTCATTGACAGAGGTAAATTACAACCCGGTATCCTGGCTACCAGTCTTTTGATCTGGCAGAAAAGAAGGGCTAAGGCTGATAGTCAAAGGGTTGGGAATATTTTAGCAGTGAATTTAGGTGGAAAACACAATTGTAAAACAGTGGTCTCTCTGCTGCTTCCCCCGGGTGGATGCTCCGTTTCATGTGTGCAGGGGACGTTCCTGTGTCGTAGCACAGCTCTTTGCAGATGCACGTTATGGCTACATCCGCTGCTGAACTCACCCCGAAAGCCAGTCCTTGCTTAACCACATCAGACCTGGCCCACGTAGTATTGACACTGGGTTGTCATGCAAAAGAGACAGGCGGTCTCAGCTAAACTCTGCAGGAATCCAAGGGGCAAAATCCCCTTTTGATTAGACAGACGTGTCCAGAGGGACAAAAGGAAAGCTACCATGCTTTTGCAGAGGGAGGTGCTGTAGGTGACCTTTCAGGTCCTCCTGAGGCTCACCATTCCCATGTCCTGTAGAGACACCAGTCTGTAGGCTTGTTAAGGGATGAAACTTAGAGGAATCTCATCAATTACTCTGCAGCCCTGTGCATTTACCACTGATCTCTTACTAACTGCTGTAACTGACTTTCTGTTAAGTAGCAGTCCCATGACATCTGTCATTTCCCTACTAAATTCCATGGGCCAACGCATATTCTTGCAGAAATATTGTCATCGTGCATCATGTTCTCCTGAGAATTTCTTCCAAGGCTCCCTGGCAGCCGCAGCATCCCTGCTGATAGTCCCAGCAGGATTCCTGGGACAAAGGGCATCTATTTTTCAGTAGGTCTATTAAATATGTATCCAAACATATCTGGCTATTAAGTATCTCAGAGCTTAGGAGTCCTATGCAATTCAGTTCTGCTTTGCCCTCACTTCCAGCACTGTACGCAGATGTATTTCTGAGCTCAGTCAGTTGTATGATTAAGACACAGGGTATGATCCAGAAAACATGCGATTCATGAAGAAAATGGGAGTTTAATGGGTGGTGATTAGCTGGGACAGAAGCTTAGATTACAAATAGGGCACAGCTGTACACAGGGCATAATGCTTTGAATTTCCCAAGAGGAAAAGATACAGTAATGGGTGGTGTATTGATAGCACATCACCAGACTGTCCGCTGGCACACAGTGCTGTATCTCTATCTAATTAGTTCCCATCTATTAACAGTTGTTAGGATATAATGGCCATTGTACGTGGAAGGTATGTGTATAGGCCTGCCTGTCCATATGGAAAAAAATTTGCTGGGTTTTTTCACTCTCCTGATATAATTCTATTTTTTATATCTCTTTTATGGTGTGTATCACCAAGACTTAATTTGGGCCAAAACGACTTTAAAGCAGCTTATTTCATTACAGACAGACATGCCCCATCTGAATAGCAGACATCCTAAAAAGCTATGGCTTGGTGGAGTAATGGTACGGCCACACAGAACGCAGCTTGGCTGTATTTGTGAAAAGCAGTAAGCGAGCATGTGCCAGCGCCTGTCGCGCACCGCAGAGCTGCGTATGCAGGGTCCCGAGGTGAGAAGACCTGCTGCACCAGGTAGGTGAAGACAGGAGGACGAGCACAGCGTGAGCTGCCCTCACACCCACCAGCCAGGGCAGCTCACAGCTTCCTCCTCTGTAAGGGGTAGGTCCCAAAGTCAATCTCCACACTAAATATTAACAGTAAAGGCCTGTCATGTGGGAGGTTTACAGATGGAGGTCACCTACATCAACAGCTGCTTCTCTGCCTAAAGAGATGGATTGCCTCTCTACCCCCCAGCTCTGCTTTGCAGGCTCAGAGCCTTTGCTACGGTCTGCCCCTCAGTTTGGTACAGGTCTTATACCACCACGCAGTACAACAATGTTGTACCACAGCAGTTGCCCTAGGGCGAGCAGAACAGATGGCAGATGGCTTGGGCAAACCTGGAGCTGTTTGCAGGTGATGGGTTTCTCCCAGGCCATCCCTGACTAAGTGAATGCACGCTCCTTCAAAGACACAGGGACGTTTACACAAAGATCAGGGCGTGGGAGAGAGGGTAGTCCTATAAGGGTTTTGTAGGACTAGCCTGTGTCCGAGCTCTTCCCCTCCTGTACCTCAGGTTGCTTCCCTCAGTTTTGCTGAAGTGCTTTGAATTCACAGGAAGGAAAACAGGAGCAGGGTGGTCCTGCAGAGCGGCCGACCCTGGGACTGGGTTTGCTCCTCGAAGCATTTTCCTTGTAGAAGCCCAAATATCAGATTGATGCCTCTGCTTCCCCCGGGGCCCTGGCAGCCCCTTCCCTCTCCCAGGGCATGCCTCCCTTTGTGGTCAATTCCCAAGCACCTTGTCCAGCCAATTTTTGGAGAGAAGCCTTATAGAGCGCTTGCTGCCAGCACAGACCAAATGGTGATTTTCCCCTTTCTGCGAGCTGACATCAAGTTAGGTGTTTTCTCCTCTTTTCTCCTCGCCGCTCTTACACCATGCCTGGGTGAAGGACTCCAGAGCGTAGCAATGAAGGGGCAGCATCGGCTGGGAGTAGAAAGGAATCAGGAGCTGATAGTAAACAAAAGAACAAAAGAAGAAATCTGCTGTGGCTGGAAAGCATCTGTTTTCTTCTCTGCTTATCAAACCACAAATGGGAAAATCCCAGCCACAGCTCACTTTTGTTTATTTCTACTACTTTCACAAATGTTTGACATGATGGCTCCTAGAAATGACAGTGTGTGAATGAATCCTGAAACCCGCCTTCACTCTGTTGTTTTACTGGCAAGGACGCAGCAGGAGCATAGCTGTGAGAATGGTACAGCAGGACGCGCCCGGAGCAGTGACTCTTTCAAGCCCATATAGAGCAGAAAGTGCCTTCAACAGTGCCTCTCCATGTGGAAAAGGGGTTGTATTCCAGTTTTGTCTTCACTGGCACAACTGCGGTCTCCAGGGGACGATAGGAACATTTACCAAAATAAGGAAAGCAAATATGCAAAAGTCAGAGAGTTGTTGGATGGGGTTTGTTTTTTTTTGGAAAGGAAAGCTCTGAACGGTCTGTCCATGGGCTTAAAGAACAGGTTGGCACATCGGTTGCTGAGAACAAGTCACATTTCTACATGTCTTCTAAGAGCAGCTGTAATCTCCTACCCGCTCTCCAGAGCGTCGTGTAGAGATTTGATCACAGAAAAGAGGGCGGCTTGAGCTTTAATCAGGCCAGACCCGACTTCCTACCTGTAACAGTTCAGAACAAGATCCATCAACCCAGCTGGTGCTGAACTTCTGCAGTTTTAGTCAGGTGAGACCTGGGCTAACCCTGCCTTTGGAAAGTGAAACTGTCAGTTTTTCCCAGCTCTGCTCAGATGATGTCTATCCTTAGTCAGATATCAAGGTTAGATTTCAGTGCGGGTTAGATTACACCACCCTTCTACACACTGGGTTGCTACCACACAGGGAAAAGTTACAAATCAAAAATATCATAAATACCGCCCAAGGTAGATGCTGTGCCCTTCCCATAGCACCCTTTTGGTTGCATTTGCTTTGCAGGATGGTTTGTTTATTCTTTCATGGGTGGTCACTAAGACTAAGTTGGCACCTCTAAAGTTTTTTACTCGTCATCAGGTGACTGGTTCCAATGTTTTTTTTCTTGCTGCAGAGGGCAGATGTATATAGACCATTTTTCCAAAGGGTCTGTGTTGGTGTTCAGCTGTGTCGGAATTCAGCTTGCTGTTGTTATGTCAGTGGCACTTGGGAATTGCTCCTCCCTGGGGCTCCCTGAGATGGCCAGCACAAAGGCGCTAGGGAATTGAAGGTGCCCATCATTTCTGACTGAGTGGGTGTAGATCTAAACCTTTGCTTGCTTACAATAGACAACAAGATAATAGAGAATGCATGGAATTAAGTGTGAATTCTATTCTTTTCAAGATTTCTGGTTGAAAGTACTCAAAAAGTATTGAACAGTGAGATACTACTCACTGGCTTTGTTACTCCACCAGGTTTCTCACTTATTTTCTTTGTGTTGTCCATCTGCAAATCAGAAACTGAGACGGTGCTTTTCTGCCAAGTTTGTTTGTTTTCAGGGACAGATTATATTTCTTACTGAATCCAGAGAGGTGTGAATCTTGATTTCGCTTTTCAGGATTAATACAAATATTTTCTTTTCAATTTTGGTTGACATAGGCTTGTATTTCTCCTGCTTCTGCACCTTGTGTTTTGCTTTGAATTTCAGCATCAAAATTATCTCAGATCTCAAGATGAGAATCCGTGGAAACCAGAGATAACCTGGATTTCACATTGAGTTCTAACTTGCAGGCATAACATTGAGTTCTAACTTTTTAGGCACAAGTCATCTCACTTTCACACAAAAGATGATCTGCAGGCTGCCAATGGCCTAGGGAGCCAGTCTGGGGTAAGACCAAGAAAACTTGGCCTGAGTGTAATTTTGTGTTTCGTTGTCTATGGGTCCCATTGATACAAAAACTAGAAAAGAAAGCCAGGCTCAGGAGTGGAAGGACCTAACAACTGCTCTGGTAGAGTAGGAGCTGCTCCAGGCATAGCAAGCGCCCATGGCCTTGAAGAAGGCTGTCACTATAGGCACCCAGGAGGAATGAGCAGAAGTAGCTGGAATTTCCCCACTGTTCACCTCCGCTTGGCATCCTCTAAGCCCCAGTGGTATGATGGGAATATCCTCAAACTCTTCTCTTAGTGATGCCTTTGTGAGTTTGTCATTCCTGTGTTGTACCTGCTTCCTAAGCAACGAGTAGAACTGCCAGTAACCAGGTCCTTATGACCACTAAATTAACCATGAATGGGAACATTTATGACCACACACCTGGACCCTATCCTCCGGGCAAAAGCAGTATCAGGCAAAGCAAATCTTTCCAAGCACAACTCTGCTGGGTACAGTTAAACTCCCCTGAGCACACTTGACCCTGTTCTTTGGGAGAGTTATTTGCTGTCATGCCCTGTCCTTGTGCATGCACATCCACACACAGCAAAATAAAATGTTCTTCTGTGAAGTTTTGGCCACCCATCAAAATCAAGATGATAAATTTGAAACAAACATCTCCATATTAGCTAGTGATTGCCATATTGTTGCTACTGGCAACAGCTGCCGTGTTAGTGTTTTATATAAACACTCCACTTTTGTATTGCTATCCCATTTTAAAGCGTGACTACCTTATGAGGACTTCAGAAAGCAAATGCTTCTCATGGCATGGGCTCTGCCTCCTGCCGCAGGGCACCATGAGGTCTCTGAGCGAACAGGACAGTCGCTACTGCCGTGGAGGGGACAGGCGGAGGGTGGAGGTTCACCGTGCCGCAAGCTGGCCTCGGGCACCAGCACCGACCAGCACAACTGGGACGAGGGCAGCCAGGTCATCGCCTACACATTTGCAAAAGCACAGTGACTCTTCCAGGCTGGGAATAAGAGAGGAATTCCCACCCTCCAGAGCAAGCAGGACCTGGGATCGCCTGTTAGCGAGAGTGGGGTGGGGAGAAGAAAAAATGCTTTTGAGATCGAGTTCAGCTCTATCAGCTCAGGGCTGGAGAGGGCTTGGCTTGAAGGCCAGGCTGTTCTGCTCAGGCCTGCGTCCTGCAGAGTTGGCCATTAATTACTGCTGCTGCCATGCAGAGCAGGTGCTTTACGGCTGCATTTGCTTATTCCACTCATGTGTGCCTGCTCTGAAGCCTGCCTTTGCTTTCAGATCTGTGGTCACTGCACAGAGATGAGAGTAAGGAGTATACAGAGAAGGTACCTGCATGCCACCGTGTCCATTTCCCCATCCAGTGGTGGCTGCGGCTTGAACAGAAGATTTTGTTCTCCCTTTCCACTTCCTTTTAAAGGTTTGTTTGTGCTTTCTTTGAGCTTTACCTTTTCTCCCATTTATCAGATGAGTATGTTTGTTTGGGATTTTTCTCTCTGAAAACAGCCACTGTGTGTGGTCTTATAGTCATGAACTGCCTTATTTAGTATTAGCAAGAAAGTTTGTGAGGGAAAGATGTATGTTTAACCAGGTTAACTGATGCAGGTACAAAACCCTTCCTCAGGTCTGAAAAGAAATGCGTATCTTCAGTCTAAGGACAAGTTGAGAATAAATGCTCTGAATTTTACTAGATATGCTCAACAGTTACATGGTTAGATAAGATAGGTACCCCAGAAGTACCTCAAGAAGGGTCTTTTCAAAGAGAGGTCGAATCCTCTTACCTTTAGGCACCATAAGACATAAAAATGCTAAGGCAAAAGATATTCAGTCCAGCAACTGCTGTAACATTTGTGTAAACCAAAGACCATATTGCTACAGAAAGTCTTTGTATTGCTTGTGCAACAACGTGAACCAGTTCTGTCCTTCTGTAACTTAATTGAATTTAGTATTCAGAGAGTGAAAATGAACCCTCCTTATCCTGTAAGCGATGCCAGACCTAAGATGCTGGTACGTATGCAAGGGGGTCGTACTTCCATTTGGTATGTGACAAGGCAGAGTGCCCATTCTTACTGCATTGTACACAGTCCCCCAGAGTGTATCTTTCAAACACAATCCTCTGAAATTATTATAGCTCTAAGTTAGTCACCTCCAATGATATACGCAGCGAAAATGTTTGCTAAACTCAGGCACTGAAATACAACATATCTCTGTAATTGACTCCTGCCTGTGCTATTTTAGGAGAGCCAGATGTGCTAGAAGAGGAGTTTGAGAGGCCTGCGTTATGTCCCAGCGGTTGTCCCTCCTCCCTGCAACATTTCTGTTTGCTTCCAGAACCAAGCATTCCCACAGTTTTCTTTGGATGAGAGTTTGCCGCAACGTAAACCTGTCATAGCTGTGAGACTGACATGAATAAACAATGCAGACAATGTTTCTGTACTGATCTTAAAGGAAAAATGCTAACGAATGTCACAAGCATGGAAAAAGTCGTTACTTTGACAATTGAAGAGGCTTACTCATCAAACCTATAGCACTCAGTAATCCCCCTATTAGGGAATTTTCAGACTAACCAAAAACTGTAATTGCATCTTTGTGTCGGGGTTTTGTGGGTGAACTCCAGGAGATGCTTTGTTTTGCCCTTTGATTTTCCACGCAACATCTGAAAGGCAGCTTGCCTTCTTTCTGCCTCAGTTTCTCATGAATAACGTGCCGAAAATAAAAGGTCACCGCACTGCATAAGGCGCTTTGATATCTTTTGGTGAAAAGTGGTACGTACAGGAGAACCCCGTAAAGAGCTTGGCATCTGTTGCCTCTTCTGTCTCCTATGTGCCATGCGGCAAGGGGAAGACCTTAATTTTAGCTTAGTAACAAATCTTTGACAAATGAAGGCATTTAAAATGCATTGTCTGTGAGGACAGTACGTTATTTTCGGGGCACTACTTGTGTCCCTCGAGGTCCCTGCAGTTCTATTTACCACATTGAAATGAGTCAGTCACCTTCTGGCCAGATCAAATACTCACTTGTTTTAAGCATGCAGCTTATTGCCACAAGGAAATATGACAATGTCGCAATGAAATAGCCATTCAATAGGGTAACTGAACTAAACATTTTATCTAGATTTTGTATTTTAAAAGTTTCTGAGCACGAACTCCCCTCCTTTGCCTGACCTCTGGGAAGGGATCTGACATGGAGACTGCAGCATGGTCACAGCAGAGGCTATGTTTTAAACACCAGGCAGATAGTGGGATATGGTGTCACATGGTGTCTACATGCTCTGTGAGGAGCTACTTCCTTCAAAATGAGCTTGGGAAGGGCTGCATGGCACTGCAGTCATTGCAACCGCTGTGTAACTTCAAGCTCCTAACGAGGTGCTCAGCCTCCTTAACAAGAGAGTCTGCAATTCCTCTTAGTAAAAAGGGCCTAATTCTGCATGGGGTTAAGTGGCCTCAGTGGCAGCTCCTCAGAAACCCCCAGCCCTCAGGTATGTCCTCTAAGACATTGGTGTCTAACTTCTTGCATGCAATATTCTTTGTCCTCTAATTTTTACTTTCCTGTGCCAAATTCTTTATCTTTAGCCGTGCAGAACTTTTACCAGATTTAGCTGGATTTAGTCCTTTATATGTTTTTGGGCTCCTAGTCTGACAGGCAAGGCTTATGTGATTGTACCTTTTTCTCAGGTGTTTTTTATTCCTCTGTCACCTCCAATAACTTTTACTCTCTACATTAATTTCAATCACAACAGGCAAGTGAGCAACTCTTCCTCAAGCCATTGAATTTACTAGAAGCATTTTGGAAATTAGCGGGTGGTGGGGATTTTTTTTCCCTGAGAAAAAGTCATTAAGCTGTCTTGGGTGGCTGATCAGCATATTCATCACAGGCGCTCAGTCACTGAGTCCGTAGCTCTGGGCTAGCTGTGGCGTGCCTCACAGAAATGGTATATAATCATGGTAGACATCAAGATCTTAGCAGAAAGGTGGATCAGGGCACAAAGGACACAAGCCTGAATGAAATGTCACATGGTTGGTTCCACTGTTCTCAGAACAGCACACTCAGATTTGCAGGTAAAGCTTCAGTGACTGCATTCAGGTTTTGAGCTACAACGATGAGGAAGCAGAGGGTGGGAGGTGGTCAACTGGGCAGCCAATTCTATCTATCAGCAAGGCCTGTGCCAAGGTGTGCTTCTGTCATCAAATACATGTCTGGAAGGCTGTTAAAATATGCTAGAAATTCTTGTATATTCAACATACAAGAAGTGCTGAAGGTAAGAGGCCTGTTTTCATAAACATCATATTTAGTCTTCTAAAATAACACTAGGATGGTGACTGGAGGGATGTGTGTATGGAGGTAGACTTCTTGCTCTATATCCTAACGACAAGTCAGTGTCCACCAGTGTGACACTGTCTGAGTGTGAGCACTGAGATGCTCAGGGTGTATCCAAGCACTTGATTCAGTTCATCACTTTTCATCAAAGAGCTTGTTCAACTGCTTAGTTGAACATGCTGAGCTGGAGTGTGAACTGAATACCTTTGGTACCAAGACAGAAATCCCTGTTTTATCCTTGTAATTAATAGGTTTGTTCCTTTCCTTTACTCTCATCATAAGCAAATGAAAACCAGTGGCATTTGGGCTTACGTATCCCTTCAGAGTTTGAAATTCCCCTCTTCCATTTTCAGCACACTGAGGTACCTGGTCACGAGAGAAAGGCCCATTTTATACCCCAAAGATTACTGATTTTTAACAGTGAGGAAAGATTCCAATAAGAAATGGGAATAACATCCTCTCTTTGGTCAAACAGTGATTTTTGCTTAGCTTACCTTGGAGAATTTTGGCTGAGGTTTGGCGAGTATTCTATGTAGATAAAGTGATTTTAATGAAACTAAGGAAAAAAGATGCCTGTATTTTCCAGTTTAATATCTAAGTCTTGAATTATGTTGTACTGGTTGAAAAAAACAAAACTTTCATCAACTTGAAAGCAGTTGCCTAATTTCTTACACAGAGGTAATCCTCTAAAAGGAAATTACAGTCAGACACTGTGGTTGTTTTTTTCTCTTCCTTCTCTTTTTTTCCTCTTTATTATTGCTTAGCAGATCCTAGTTTTAGTTCCTAAAAATGCAGGCTTTGTTGGTTCTCTTTCTTTTTCTCAAGGCACAAGATACCACTAGTTTTGCAGAATGAATTTTCCCGCCAAAAATGCCTTCCTTCACAGAGGTTTGTGCGGCTGTTTCTGTATCCATGTAGGTATAACTGAAAGGGGCCCGATTCCTGCAGCCTGGCTCTCCATGCACCCCTGGTATAAAATGCTGCCATTCTCTTTTATGTGGCATTCAAAATTAAACAGGCATAAGTGACAACAACAATGGGAAAAAATCCCAGGCGTTTGGTGTCGGATTGTGGCTTTATGAGAGAGCACCTATAAAAGCCTACTGTCATGAACTATTCTATTACTTTAGTGAAAAATTTTGTCCTCAAAATGGGGAATTTCCGTAAGAAACCACAGACTCTCTCACAATGATGCTCATGTATGAGGGCTCTACTTTATACGGTCAAGGTACCACCCTAGTCTCTGTTCCTTGGAAGAGAAGAGGGGATGGAAACAGTATTTGCCCACTTATGGGATTTTTTCTCCTTTGCCGTGACTTCTGCACTGTCTTGGTGGGAGGGGGCTGGAGCTTTGTCAGCTGTGGGCAATCCTGTGCTGGGGAGTCAGCACTGAGGGCTCTGCTGAGGAAGTGGAGTCAAGGATCAGATCCTCAAAGATACTTAGGGACTTACTGCTTTTTTAGCCACCTACCTACCCTGATTTTAAACAGGGGCTGGGAATGTAACTGTTGGCAAATTTTGGATAAGTTGGGTGTCAGGGACACAGCAGGCAGGCTCTGGCAAGTGTGAGGTATAACTCTCTTTAGTTTGCTCTTCTTCATGGTCATGGTGCACTGAGCATGGCTGAGATAAAACTAACCCGTACTTGGGTGGCGCTTTTCATTGTGATCCCTTTTATTTTCAGTACCAGTGAAAGGAGGTACAGAGAGTCTACGTGATGCATTCCCCAAATCATTTTTACAGAAAACAGATGGTAAAAGCATGACCTAGACTGCATCTGATAATTACAGGGGATGGATTTAGTATCAGAGTGCTTGTCTGGAATGCCAGGTCTGGGGACACAGAGAGAAAAGGGACAGGGATCAGCATCTAGGTTTCTATTTGAGTTGTCACAGAAATATCGCACAGAAATGCCGCAAAGCTGGGATTCAGAGACGAGTTGCTCCGAAGGGTGCTTGAATCAAGTTTTAGTCAATGACTCATCTCTAAAGAAAATTATTATGATTCAAAGATCTTCTACCAGCCAAAATCTTATGAATGAAGAGATTTCATTGTGTCCCTAGTGGAACTCTGCTCTGAATGAACTCTGCCTTGGACTAACTCATGGGGCCACAGCAAGATGTTTCCTTTAGTGTAACTTCCTTTAGTCTAAGTGGGCACTGTATCACTGAGACCCTTTGGCATATCTCCACCATGATGCCACGTTGTATAAAACTTCAACAGGACTTTGACATACTAATAATCTTGTGCACAGGCAGAAACCATTCCTTCTCTACAAACTTGATGCATTAGAAGTGATATGTATGACCACAGGAAAATGAGGTATCATTTTCTTTAATAAGTAGTGTTATAATGCAAAGTGTAAAATACAAATCCTGCTGTGGTGTTTGTAAGTGTTTGGATATGTCCATAAAATATGCAACAATAATAAAAGCATAGAGAAAACCAACAAACCATCCTATTGTATTGGCTGATTAGGGACAACAGCACTTGCACATGTCAGAGCATATTTGTACTAGGCTCCCCAGTCATCACTGAGCCTCCCCCCATTAATGCCAGCTGACCCGATTCCTACTAACCAGCTGTCCTACAGGACAATGTGTGTACACTCACACTTCTCTCAACACCTCAGGGAATGGGTACACTTCAACTTAAGAGCAGCTAGTAACAAATCTTCAACGTACCCACTGACTGTAGCTCTCTGTAGAAGGAGGCTAAACACATTTTAAAGGGGAATTGATTGTGATCCCTGGTTTTGCTATATATGAATCTTAAAACTGTTATCTGAGGGACCCACAAACCTTCTCACTGTCTTTCCTGTTCAGCATATGGAAAGCTACAGAGTGATAAAAACCCCTTTGCGTTATTTTCTTAAAGTCCACTTGGCTTTTGGGGAGGTAGAAAGTACCAAGCACTGTCAAAGACCTTCCTAAGCTTGGGTTGCCTTGGGAACGTTTTGTTGGCCTGTCCAAATAACAACTAAATGCAGGAACACTTCAGGCAAAGTTCCCATCAGTACCAATCCAGCAACAACAGCAGCCACCGTGCTGAGAACATCTGACAGCTGTCAAATCGTCTGCAACAGAGCAGGGAGGAGGGAGATGGCTTAGTCAGTTGAACAGCTTCCACCTGTACTGTGGCACATATTGCTCCTGGACCCATTAGATGGGGAGGCAGCAGCTGACAGAGGTCGATGCATCCTTATCTTTGAGATATCAGCCCTCCCTTGGTGCAAGCCACCGTGACTTGTTTTTTGACTCAGCCCTTACAACGACAAAGGTCTCAAGTCCCTCAGCTGGGGCACAGTGGGAGGGCTTGTGGTAAGGACATTTGGCTGACACCTTCAAGGAGACAAACATACTAAGTAATTATTAGCGGAGAGAAAGAATTCCTTAATATATATGCAGATATGGCATTATTCTATTTTTCTCTCTTATTTTCTCTTTTCAAACCAAGGTCTGATGGTGGGGTGGAGTAAGAAATGCAGATAGTAGAAGTTGGGTAGATGAAAGAGACTGCTCAGTGAGGAGCAAGCAGCTCTGGTCACCCTCAGGTTACCCAACTAGTGCAGTGCCCCTGGTTAAGGGTAGTGGTAGCATGGAGGTCAGAGACCCCTGTGGAAGGGAGACAGGAAAACTCACAAGCAGAAAGAACCTGTCCTCCAGCTGCTCAGCTGTTTACTTCTGTTTTTCCATTTGCTCTTCCTTTGGAAGACAGATCCAAAGCCACAGTAGAGACCATCAAGAGGAAAGACAAGCTGGAAGGGGTCTGCAGGGTTTCTGTAGAGACACCAGAAGTTAGAGAGAAAAAGCTATGCATCACGCTTGCTCTGAATGAGAAGGCCAGGGAGCAAAAGGGTCTCCTGAACCATATCTGTAGGCTGTCTTTATTAATTCTCACTGTTTCTTTTCTTCTGATTGTGGACAGTTTTATCCCACACAGAAGGGGCATGAGAGTCTGTGACTTTGGGGGGAATGCTGTCCAGTTATGACCATCTCCCTGGACTTGGCTTAAGCTGGGTTATCACTTTTCTTCCATTCAGATTTATAAATGTAGCTAATTCTCCTTGCCAGGGGCTTGGAAGCCCCAACTTTCAAACTCAGGCTCACAAGCAACAAAATATGAAGTGAAAGGATGCACATGCCCACAAAACAAGGCAATAAATGTGTCTCTGGTTTCCCTCTAATAAAGAACTGATAAATTGCATTGAAGAAAGTGATCTCAATCGCCGAGTCAAACTGGGAAGTGACTGGGAAGTGTCTACTTTATGGTTGCATGGGCAAACCTACATTAGCTGCCTTCACTCCGTGTGCTCTCTGCTCATATGACTACATAGATGTTATTTTGGTAAGCTCCTTCTCTCATCCTGGATTTGAAATGAAGGCATAAGGAGTGGGCTTAAGATAAATGTAAGTAATATTCTTATCTTACTTATTTCAAAATTTTTGAATACATCTCATCACAACCCGTGTGATGTTTTCTTGCACATTTTTTATTTCTGCGTTGAGATATGTAGCTACCAGACAGTTTTCTGTGATTATGTTTCCCCTCCACACTGTTCGGTTTCTCTTGTCTTTGGCCCATCCAGCCTGAGGGTTTTTTCCTGGAAATGGCTCACTAGACGTATTATTTCCCTCATGATTTCCTGGAATATGTTTTGCAAGAGGGGCTGAAGGAGAGTTACTTCTGCAGTTTATGGAGATGTTTTTCTCAGAGGCTCAACGTATCCATAAACTGACATCACAGAGAACGATGTTGCAATTAAAATCCACCCACTGAATTTAACTTTCGTTTCACGAGTTTGCAACAAAAGACAGGAAAGTGGCCCGATATTGGGACAATTATTGTCAGTCTGTGACTGACAAGTGTCTGTCTAGCCAGATTTTCCCATTGCTGTTTATTTCAGTGCAGCTCTTTAATCTTCCCTTACAGTTTCTTGGGAAATACCTTGGGAAACTCAAGTTCTGTGCAATTTGAACAGAATTTTCTTCTGAAAATTTGCAATGAACAAAGGAGATGAAGTGGAAGAAAGGCAGTGTTACTGTCCTTTGGCAGACTAAGAGCAGAGAAACATAAAATGACTAAAGGCTTGTCAAACACAGAGGTGCATGAAGCCAGAAGATGTCTTTGTGGTAGTTCCTTTCGATCCTAGATCTCTACATCTTGTCTAGCTGCCACTTACTGGTGAGCCCTGACCTGATATAAAGAGAGCTCGGTGGTTTTCGAGATTTTACACAGGCCATCCATTTCTTTCAGAGCTGTCACAACCTGCAATTCAGTACTGATAAGAGGAATGGTGCTTAGTGGTGTTTAACTGGTTTTAGACAACTCTTAGGTGAAAGTAAATCTGTGGTCTCCTGTGACCAAGAGTGACCACTTTCCACTTGGTGGGAGTAAACAAAAAATGCACCTCTGCACATCTGCCTTTCTTTTTCCAGCTGTCTACACATGCACACCTCTCAGCACGTTCCCTCCTGCAAACCTGGCCCCGCTGCTGTGTTGCTGCATGCTCACTGCATGGCATGTTTGCAAAGGGGAGAGGAGCAATTCAAAATAATGTGGTCACAGCCTAAATACAAAGTGGTGCCTCTGCTTTCACTTCCCACATTCTGACACAAGCTTGAGATGGGAAGACCTGCCAAATGGGAGGGCAGATGAATGCTGTGCCATACAACCCAGCACCGCTTTGTGAAATGTCACCAAAATTCATCAGAAAGTGGCAACAGGCAAGCTGGTGGGCCAGACAAGGCTAAAAGAACTACTGCCTCTGAAGATGAATACCTCTTGCTCTTCTTCACACCTAGACACTGCCTTCTCACTGCACACAACCCACAGCTCACCAAGATCCGGCCTGTACTTCGGGCAGGAGTTTGTGCCACCGCTGCAGAAGGGAGCAGCAGGGACTTGCTTCTAGGTTGCCTTCTTAGGGCAACCATGGGAACCATCTCTGGAAGAGTCATTTCACCTTGGGAATGGAGGCCCAGAGCCTCAGACAGCAGAAATCAGCAAAAGTCACTGCTGCGAAGACGTGCTGACTAGGACTGACATGGGTTCTGAGTTATGACATATGGCTCTATTTTTCCCCTCCATCCGGCCACTTACACTAGCATTGATATCCCAACACTGAATCATAGAATCATAGAATTATCTAGGTTGGAAGGGACATTTAAGATTATTGAGTGCAATCATCAACCTAACACTCACAAAACCACCACTAAACCATGTCCCAACCCAACACCTTCTATGATTCTAAGCACCACATCTACCCATCTTTTAAATACCTCCAGGATGGTGATTCCATCACTTCCCTGGGCAGCCTGTTCCAATGTTTGATAACCCTTTCAGTGAAGAAATTTTTCCTAATATCCAATCTAAACCTCCCCTGGTGCAAGCGTGAGACAAACATACTTTCATTTTTTGGGATGATTTTTACAATCAGTTTTGTGTGTGATAACATGAAGGGTTCACTGAAGGAGCACAGGCTGAACTCTTATTGCTCAAGGTGCTGCTCAAACACAGCACAAAATAACAGCTTTCACCCAAAAGGGATGCAGTCAAAGGTAAGACTGCGAGTAGACACAGCCAGTCCAAGGGGGCGTCACGAGGAACCGATGAGACGTCCTTGTAAGTCCGAAAGGTAACGATCATAAGACCCATCGGCTATTTTCTCTGTCTAAACTGACACATCTACCTGCAAGTTGGTCATCTAGACTCTCTCCATAGTCCAGAGAGAGAGAGAAAGGCATGTCTACAGGGGGAGGATTCCTGTCCTACAGCAGGAACCTAAGGCAGCTCTGAGGGTTTCTGCAGCTGCAACTGCCTCTTTCTCCCCATTGACTACAGAGGGGTTTAAACCACAGGCTCAGATGTTCAGTATTTCCCACACCATTGTACACATGAGGTAAACACATAGTACATACAGAGTAGCATACAAAACATGAATGGTAGCACGCTTCTTTCAATCTAAAAGGAAAACTGGAGGGAGACTATTTTCCAGATGAAGGAATAAACTGAGATGGAATAAAAACAATTTCTTGCTCTTCTCTACAGAAAAGTGCTTCTTTCAGTTCCTAATAAAGACAGACGTCCCCCTTGTGCAGCTCTTGGGAGAGAACACCACCATTTTCCTCCCACCTATACTGCTCACCTCATAACAGCAGCACCTTGCTCTTAAACTGTTCTCCCCAGCAGTAGCTCTCGCTCTGCTTTTTTACGCCTCGTGGTGCATCTCATTTACGTGCCCAGCTTCCCTTCAGCACTATGGGTCTGTACCACTCTCGTGCCTCCCTTATGACAAAAGAAAACTGAGATTCCCATGTCTGTTTTTTCCTGACAGTTTTGTAAGAGCTGCTTTAGGCGCCCATCATGCTACTGGGGATGCTCCAAGCTGAGTTCTCCTCTGCTTTGCCCATGGCACAATGAGTGCAAAACGCTCCCAGGCCCAGAGAGCAGTTGGGTTTATGCCTCCAGTTTGACCAAGCAGTAGGCAGAAAGGCAAAAAAGGGATGAGGGCAGAGCAGATCTGCAGTTGTGATTGCACATGTCAACCAGGGGCTCCTGCGAAGGCTGCGTAACAGCGGTGCTGGTGAGAGGACATTCCAGCCCACTGTGCATTCAGAAAGCAATTGCTGGGTGACATTTCTTCACGCCCTCCTTCTCCTCAGAGAGAAACTCCCGGGTTCTGAGGTGTTACGCTTTTTGTTGGCATGTGGGAGGCTGATAAACTAGAAGTGGGGTCGGCTTCCTTGTGCTGAACTAAGCAAGCAAGCAGGGAAAAAACAGTCCCTTTAATCTGACAAGGTATAATCACTTTGAGACTTGAAACAACCTAAACTGGAATATGGAAAGGTGAAAGTTTGCCCACTCTCACCTCACAGAGATTGGTGGCCTTTATCCGTCTCTGTCTTTAACCCTGCTAAGGACTCTTGAGAACGGACTTTAGGGGGGGTTTAAGAATACGTAACGCTACAAAACGGGGAAGATAACATAACTTCTTGCAAGAGCCACAGCAGCTAATCTGCTGAGTAACTGTCTAAAAGGCACATCAGAGAGGTTTTCTCTGCAAAGCCGGCTCATGTGACCGACGGCATCATATGACCTGTGGGAGCCCGTCGCTGTCTTGCCTCAGTACCTAGCAGCTTGTTGTGCAAGCATGAAAGTTTTCTACAACTCGGATATGCCCCGTTTCTTTTAAATGAGCTCTTCATGTTGTTGCCAGTCAAGTGACTTAACTTGGCTTGTTTCATTCTTTTGAAAGTGACTACGTGCATTTTGCTGTTTGAAAACCTTGCTGAATTGCTCATTCCCGTGAGCAGAATTCTCCCTTTGCTGGGACACATTGGTCATAGTTGCCCCACTGGGTCTTCTCCCAGTGCTGAGATGACGATTGCTGGGGTCATCCTCACAGCAGCTGACTGACTACTTAGTCATTAAAAGTCACAGTATATTTGAAAAAGCCAGAGGTAGATTTTCAGATTATCTGGTTACTCGGAGAACTAGCATTCAGTCAGCCCACACTGAGGCAAAATCTCTTCTCTTGGAGCCCTGAGAAACTGTTATTTGTCAATATCACCTTTGGGTGACTTCAAGTTATTTTTTTACATTTTTCCCTCGGAGGTTTTAGCCTTTCACAGATGACTGCAAGGCTTCACAGACCTTCAGAAACCAGAACACACACACAAGAACTTTGGAACATCTGTGTCCATCATCCCAAACACAAATAACTCTTCTTTTCTGCAACATACTGCTGACACTCATGCGAGCTGCATTTCTAATATGCTGAACACCATTTGCATTATCAGTCCAAGTCACTGGGGCACTTTCTCTGTCCTGCCATGTTCTGGAAGTACCCCAGGCCCTCTCAGATGTCACACTTGGTTGATTGCAAGGTTAGCACAGCAGCACCTCTGCCATCCTCCCCACCTCCAGGGCAAAAGGGAGACAGAGAAGACAGGCAAAGTGAGACAATGACATGCCCAAGGTGGCCGCATTCTTCTCCAGGTTTCCTCAATTCTGACTGGTCCCTGGGACCACTGCCAGTCAGCTCACAGATCTCTCCAAGCTTCTTGTCTCTGCTGTATGAGGCATCTTAGCATGGGGTCTCATGAAAGGGACACCCTTGGAGGCAGAGCTGAGGAGATCAGCCAAAAAAATCTTCTTTCCAGAGTACAAAACTTAACAGGCCTAAGTGCCTTTTGCAAGTATTTTCTAACCTGGAAGCTGTTGCAGCCAAATCCCAAATCGCAGGGCCAGGAGGAGGTTCAAGGAGCTCTCACTAGTTCTTCAGACACCACCTGCCCTCAGCATGTGCAGTGTGCGATGAGGAGCTGCGATCAGTGCCGATGGTGCTCCCAGCCTTGCGACAGCCTTCCAGAGCTACCAGATGACACTGGGTACACAGCCACTCTAACAGATAACCTCCTGGCCGCTGCTCTGAGACGATGGTGGTAAAGCAGGATTCTGCTTTTGGAGTAGGTGACCAAATTTCACAAAGCAAGCTATTTTTATTCCATCTAGTAATTCCAAATTGAACCAAAAAAATTTGGGGGAGGCTGGCCAGAAGCTCAGAGCTATCTGAGCATCATTATCCTTGTCTCTTTATAAACATTGATTGTGTAAAGAACAGACAACAGGATCGGTCACACTAGATGCATAGTTACATATACAGACATACATATACACAGATAGGCAGCATTTGTCTATACTATTCTGACGTTTTCACTTGGGAAAAAAAATACAGACACGCAGGGCAGATTTGCAGAGTGCATTTATAATTCACATCCATAATAGTTCTGAGCCATGCGGCACCCATTTAAGGGGACTACCCTGAGCTTTCTCCATGCTGATTGTGTTGAGGTGTCTATAGAACAGATCCCAGAGACACGTGTTCAAACAACCTGAGGGCTTCTGCAATGTGGGCTGATCCTGAGGGTTTGTGGTTCTCTGAACAGACAAACATAATCTCCTTACATTATATTTAAAACATCCTGAAGGATGGGGAAGCCCAAAAATCTATGTGGCAGAAGCACTCAACGAGAATGGCATACCTTTTCAATGAGGCCAGGATTTGTATTAGCACTGGAGGTCTACCAGCTTTCTTCTACTTCCTGATTTTAGAAACAATTTGGGGAACATCATTTCTTGTGCTATTCTGGAACTTCTGCTTGTAGTTGCAATTGAAACCAAGATCTGTGAAGACGTGTGGTGGTGGGAAGCCCCTACAGGTGACCACAGCTAACGTCTGTATCCAAATATTCTGCAGCTCATGGAAGCCTTGAACACAGCTGAATTTGCAGCTTGAGCCATCTCACTGGGGAGAAAATGGTGTACATAAACCATAGGATTGTAGGAATTAGCAGGTTGGATCAGGCTTGATAGCCACCTAAATCAGGTTTCTGTCTCTAATGGCAAATGATGCTACTTGGTTCAGAAATAGCTGCAATTCTCATGCTTTTACAAGAAGCTTTTTCTTCCAAGCCCCTAGTCTATTAATTTTATTTATGCTTGGCAAAAGAATGTAGGAGACAGCTGATTTAGGTTCTTACTCCATTAGAAACTCTTTGCCTAAAAAAAGCAGGAATGATAATACACTGGTAATCATTTCAGTACATCAGCTTCTGTTCCTGTGGCCAGAAGAGCACAGTGTTCAAAGGAAAGATTGCTGGTAAGGACCCAGAGCATTCTTCTGGGGCATCTTCTACCCTCCAAAATAGAATCAATTAACAAATGTTTGTCTAATCTCTGCGAGCTGTGACACATATGCTGCCCTTTTACATTAAGCATTAAGTCTTAGCAGTGGGACTCTGAGCTTGCTGTCCTTGAAGGGAGAAGAGCCTTCCTTTCTGCCAGAGCCTATGCTTTTCACATCACTCAGTTCTCTCAGTCATATCCAGAGAGACCCTTATCTTGGTTGTTGCCTGTAGAGCAGCATACAGTCATGTTAAAGAATGACTAACAAAGTGAATTAATGTGTTCTGCTATTGCTTTAGTCTTTTCAGGCAACGTAAGCAAGATGAAAAATGCTTCAATGGGCTTGTATTTAAAATTATGGTTTTAATTACTCTTTTTTTTTCCCTTGAAGGCTCCTTAAAATTATACTTTTTTAATGCTGTCTGCTAAATAAGGTAGATGAAAACATTGCCATTAAAGGTGCAGCCTTTCTTCTCCTTTTAGTGTCAACTGAGTTCTCATTCACCTTCCTCTGTCACCAAATAAGAGGCCAAGAAAAATGAAGACAATATTTGCAATTGCCAGTAGCTCTACCAGGAAAAAAACCCCAGCCCCAAAGCAAAAAGAAACACCTCAAAGAACCAGGAAAGACTGTTGCTCTGCCTTGTGCTTCTCGGCAGAAAAATAAAAAAGGCCCAAACCTGTATCACAGTACTGCAAAAGTGACATTGCAAATCAATTTTAAGAATTCTGGTTATAGGTATCAGCTAGGGGAATTTCTGATGGGAAGTGTATCTAATACAATAACTGAAAGTTTTTTAACTACCCCAAACAATGGAAATGAAAAAGTACATCTGAACTGACTGTGAGAAGAAATTAGACAGGAATATACTTAGATCTTTCTGTTCTTTTTCAGTCAGCTCTCTCTGATAAGTCACTTCTCAGCAGAAATGAATAGTATTGATGGGAAACACAAGATGCACTGTGTCCATCAGTAGTAAGGCAAATGTTGCAGTTGAGGCTGAAGCAGGAGGAGTAGCCTCTGTTATTTCCCAGACCTTCAGACTGACAAATTAAGTTCCCCCCCTGAGTAATTTAAGAAGTGTGGGCTTTATAAAGAAGCACCAACTTGTTTGAAAGTAGGAGCAAAGCGAAAAGTCAGCAAAGTGCAGTGGGCTGGCTGACCTGTGTGCAGTCTGAATGTTTTGCCTGTGTGAAGAGAAAAGGCGTCCAGGGGTGTTCGCAGTTTAAGATTATGGCAGAGACTTTCAGAAAAGCTGGTATTTTTTTCTCCTCACAGGATTTAGAGCTTAGGCTGATAATTTTATCTGAGGAGAGGGTCCCTCTAGGAACAAAACCAAATCCTTTGGGCCCTGAAGCACAATCATAGTCCCTTCCTCCAGCGCTGCCAGGAAAAGGAAAATTAGTCTGATTTGTGCTGCGTTTCCAAATACGTGGCACAATGACCTGGATGGGACACGGAAGGAAAATGTGGTCATTTTTACTAAATGTATGAGCCACACAGAATTTAAATGCATGCATACAGAGCAGCTGCAGGGGAAAAAAACAAAACAAACAAACAAAAAAAACCCCCAACCCCAAAACCCAACCTAAAAGCAAACATCAGGCAGCAGAGATCATCATACTTCATAACCCATTCTGTGTCTGCTAGGGTTCAGCACACCTTTCCTTCTATTACTACAAAAGACCTGTCCTGATCCAGTGGGCAAATACTTTGCTAAAAGTCACTAGCCAGCTCTATTTACATATTAGATTGCATCATGTCCAGCTGGTTTAGAGTAGCAGCATTTTCTGAATAATGGCCTACACAGCCTGTTTGACTCCTGATGCATTTTTGTGAAGATGCGCTTGTGTTAAGAAGCGTTGCTCCCCTCAGATGGCCCAGCCTCCTTCATTTTCCTCGGGCTGCAAAACTTGCAAAAAACAAGAGCTGGGACCCTGAAATGAGCACTTTACCCAGCAAAGAGTCCAGAGGAACATTTATAACCTGGGAAGAAGATGAAATGTATTTAAAGGTTGGACCTGACTTTTTCTGTGCCATGGACTTCCCTCCCTGTAGCTGTGCAGCCCCCCTGCACACACCAAGGGGAGTTCCCCTTCTGCCTTTAGTATCCTCTGGAATTATTACATTTCCAAGTATTTTTAAAACAGCTGAGCTGCTGGCTCTCTCTCCTCCATTTTTTAATTTTTTTTTTAAGGATCTGCTCAATAGATAGCATGTGAGTCAGAGAGCGTATTACCAGGGTTTGAACGGAGAAGTCCCACTAGAAAAGTGGAGCTGGAGGAGGGGGAGAGCTGTCTGTGGCTGAATGCCAGCGTGGAAGAGCAGTGGATACCTATGACTTCCTCAGGATGAGCACAGGCTTTGTGCAAGTCACTCTCCTAAAGTGAAAACTTGCACCTTTCATATAAATCAGGAAACATCAGATGTCTGATTTGAAAACCAGTGATAAATGCTTAAGTGCTAGATAAACAGTCAATCGACTGTTTTGATATGGAAAGGTTACTGTGTCAGTATGTTATACAGAGAGAGGCTGGGTTTGGGGTTCGAGGGTGGGCATGCTTGATTGACTCTGACGTTGTTGATCATCTAGCCATTAGCATGATTATTATTAAACTTGCTTATTATAGTGCAGTGCCTGGGGCTCAACCAAATCAGGGCACCACGGGTGAAAAAGGGACCAGGTTTCTGCCTGAACAGGTTATAGCTTGGACACAGCAGGTACTTGGGGTCCATGTGAGGAGAACATTACCAGTTTGAAGGGATCAGGTAATCCTTTTCAAACCAAGAAACTGCTACCACTTTCCCTGGAAATATTTTTATAACCTAAATGTAATAGCTTGGACAGATCTGCCGTGAGTAGTCTCTCTCAGGAAGTCAGGATGTGGGTGGATTTCCCTGGGGTGAGGATGGGGAGCAGTGGCGTGCCCGTGTGCAGGGTCCAGGTTAGTGAGCAGGGTACTGATGGGGCAGCTGTGGCCGCTGGACTGTGCTGCTCCCCCCCGCCAGCTCCATGGCGAGCCCCCATCAGGGTCAAAGTGGTAAAAATGCTAAGGAAAAATAGGTTAGATTCGCCTCTTTGCAAAACAAAGGGAAGATTGAAACTGTTTTGGAAATTACTTCTGTATCATGAAAAGTTTAACTGAGTATAAAATGCTTTCACTGAAAAAGGTAAGATTTCCTCAGCTGAAAACCAACTATTTGAAATGTGAGTCAACTTCTTGCGCTTCTTCCACTTTCAGCAAGAAAGTCCCCCGGCAGCCTTCCAAAAATAGATTTTGAGCGGCTGTTCTTAAGAAATCGAGCTCCTTTCAAATTTCTTCTTCAAGGCAGCACCAAAGAGACCTGTTTGTTTTGTTTGGTGCAGGTCAGTAAAAGTGGAGTCACAGATTTGCCCGGCTCGCCTGTGGTTGGCTCAGCAGGGCTCCAAGCACAGCCCAGATTTTCGCTTTCAGTTTGGCTCTTAACTCACTCATGCAGAAGCTGAACTTTGAGAAATCCCCAAAGACAAAGCCCGGCCGCAGTATTACAATTAGTCAAGTGCAGGATTTTCCCGTCATCTGTTTATAACTGACTGGAGAGTTTCTTGGGTTTTTTTGTTATTTTTCAAAAAACACTTAAGGTAGGGGGGTTTCAGGGATTATTTTTAGAGATATAATACCAAAAAAAAAGAGAAGTATGAGATGTAAGAGAATCCATTTGGCTCGATATTTGCAAGACATAATCAGTGTACACATTTTCTTGTGTAGAAGTAGGGTTACTGCTATCAGCCAAGGGGAGATGGATGCTCATCACTGGGTTTCTGGGAGGCTGGGATCCAGGGCCACCACAAGAGCAGCCTTGCTGTGGATAAGAGCAAAGTGTGGCTGGCTCTACTTAAATGTTGCTGCTTGCCAAAGAAAGCAAGGAATTGTCTCTGGATGTGTTTGGTCCCTTTTAGATGCCTGTTCTTTTCCCATCTTGTAACTGGGATCTTATTTTGCAATGAAGCGGTGAAAGTGGCACGTCAGAGTCATGATCTGGAGAAGGGCCAAGAGTGAGATTTGGCCTTGGCCTCACAGGATTATGTGAACAACGCTTTGATGAAGCTAATGGAAAGTGTGCTCAGGTGAAGACTGCAGGATGAGGGGAGATCAAGTAGAAGAGAGATGTTTTTCTTTTTTCCTTAGGAAAGCAGGTAATATGGACACATAGATTCATCCACCACTCCAAGCCAGGAAAGAGTCCGTGAAATCATCAACTCTGGCTGCATGTCCACACTGGAATTTCTGCTGATTAGTCTTGGAGCGAGCCTAGCCAGCAATGTGTGTCTGACTAAAATACTTCTGGTTTTAGTTAACACATACGTCCCCCAAAAGGGTCTTCCTTTTGACCTGGAGATTTCAGCAGAAACAATGCCATTTACCTTGATATTTTTTCCCCTGTGGTTCAAACTTTCACAGTTGCTTATTAACAGTGTGTTTATTTCCACATTCTATTTTTCCCAGCTTGTAGAGCTACCAATTCTACTAACACCTATTTCTGCTGCTTTCAAGAGTTCCTTGTGGCAGCTGTTTCCCCTACATGAATGAATCCACACATGTACCCTGAGTCATATTCTAATCTTCCTTGTAGTAATCTCTCTGGGCTGATATCCTTCAAATTCACAGTGCAGAGCTTTCTCAAACCCTGCAGCAGTTTTTAGGAGATCTTTCTGCAGTTTCATTAAATTTCCAAACCCTTTAAAAAATACAGACACCAGCGTGTCGACAGTCCTTCAGTTCCAGTGTGTCAAACACTTCTGTGTGGTAAAATTAATGTCCTTACTTCTGTTAATTGTTTTTGCTATACCCAAAGGTCACACCAAGCTTTGAGTATGTAAAAGCTTCCCTGCAAAGGTTTGTCTTGCTAACAAACAGCTGAAAGTGTCAAGGAAACCCAAACTCATACCCAGAGAGAACTTTGATATATTTCCTCTATATGGATCTATAGAAATCAACTCACAGAGGAGACAAATCCTTTTGATTGAGAGTGTTTCTAAGAAGCAAAGGGCTTGCGTATAGGTGATTGATACATAGTGAGGACAGGGATAAGGCATCTTCCTGGATGAATTTTGTGAGGTCAGGCTGGATGCAAGAGGCTTAGAAAATCAATAGTTGACAGTGTTTATATTATTTGTATTGATTATGTTGTTCAGTAAGAAGCAGATGCAATGACTTTGGCTAAAATTCCTTCTCCTGTCCAGCAGGTGGGACTTCATTGTGACATTAAAGCAAATGGCATTTTGCTTTTATGGCTATAACTGGTTTACAATGAAAGCATATCCACTGAGGGACAAGTGTTGTGCAGGAAGCACCAAGGGGATAAGCTTCTCAGGTCCCTTGCTTTTCACCGAGCACTTGAAATCTCAGTGACTGCCATTTCTTTCATATGCAAAACCAGCAGCATTGCCTCGGGCTGCAGCTTTATGGGCCAAATTTATGCGCCCAGGTCTCCTCTCATTAATCCACCAGTACCTGTGGAGCAGGAGAACAACTGTGACTGCACGCCAGCCCTGGTTCCTTCAATGTCTGACTTTTAAAAGGTGTAATCAGAGGCTAGGAGCCTGTCACTTAGCTTCCCAGCAGTGGGCACTGGGATGTGACTTCTGCCTGGGACAAGAGAGGAGACAAGGTTGGTGTCTGACGGTGTAACAGGTCCAGCAGCTGGGTTGTGCTTCCATAAAAAACCCTAATGTGCAGGCCTGTCTGCAGTACTCCAGAGTCCTGGGTGGCCTATAGATGCTTGCACTTGCTCTGGAAAGGCAGTAATGACATTTGCTTCTGGCAAACCATGAGTCCGTCCATGGCCACAGATCCTCCAGTGAACCAGGCTGAGACTGACTGGGGATCCTGATCCTCCCAGTATGCCCTCTCTCATGGAGGGTTAAGAAGCACAGCTGGATTTTCTACCTTGTTTACACCTGGTTCCCACGACAGGTAACACTCAAATCTTCAGGGACCTCAAAAAGAGCAGTCGGAGTGATATGGCGTGAGGCACGCCTGCAGGAGGTTTGAAGGTTCTCTCTTACGTCAGACAACTGCAGCTTCATCTGGTTGTTCCCCATCTCACTCACGACTCGCCTTTTCCTCTGCAGAGCAGGTGCAGGGTCACGTGTGGAATGAGAAACACCAGCAATGCTCCAGTAATGCCCTCCTCTTGTGCCACAAGAGGAGCACACCCACGTACATGGTACGCACTGCTTCCTCCCAAGCCCTCACTTGCTGTGCCGGCTGCATGGTACCGGGCAGCTCAGGGCTGGTGCAGAATTGCGAAGGTTTTGCTGCTTCGGTTGACATTTAGCTATTAACCAGCTTTGTGGAGACTGAAGTAAAAGGTGTGGGAAGTGATGTGTGGATGGGAGAAGGAGTAGGAGTAGTAGGTGTCATGCAGTAAGAGCTGTGTGATCGTGTTTACCCATTATAACCTTGGTTTTCTTAAGGATGGAGCCCTTCTGGGTCCCTTGCAGCCATGCGAGGCTCCAGGCACCCGTGCTTGGCTGACCATGGGTGCTAAGAGCACTGGAGCCTGGCTAGCAGGAGATTGCCTGGCAGCAGAGGCAATGGATGACTGCATGACTGGGCTTAAAAGCCTGCCAAATGTGAGAGCACGAATGGAGAATGGGTGGAAAAACCCTCTGGCTCCATTCATGCTGGTGTCTGAAATAGCCCGTATGGGCTGACAGCACAGCACTGCCTGAAGCTGACCTCCAAACAAGCCTGGAGATGTCTCACCCTGCTGAGGTGAGACTTACCCGGATCTTCTAGCTTCAGTGAGCACCGAAGGCTCTGTGTCAGGGAAGGAGCACTGCCCCAGGCACATGTGAGCAAGGGAAGGATGAGAGTTACTTGGCTCAGCTCAGCCCTCATAGCATCAGGAGGGCCCTGCAGCCCTCCATCTCTCATTTTTCCTGCTCTCAAAGGTGCCTGTCCACAAGTGGGCTGCACAAGCACATGCCAAGCACACTTGCATTGTGGTAGTAATGGGACACAGCTCTCAGCTGCTTTTTGTTCATCCATCAATCTCAGTATTCCTCCCTGAGAGGATGCTGAGGAGTAGTATGAAGTGAGTTTCCAGTGGGCATGCAGAACAGCAGCAGCAGAACACATGGGATTGAAAATCAGGTGGAAAAGGAAAATGCAAAACCTTCCTAGGCCTGAAACATTTAGTCTGTCTCTGCTCTGGCTTTAGCTTGGAGTCCCACCCAGGCCAGCTCTGGGCGCTGAAGTGGGCCCATGCCGATTAGCAATGTCCTCCCAGCGCTGCAGGTCGGAGGAGCTCACCTTCAAGCCCACTGCCAGCGGGTGCACGGGTTTGCTTTTCCAGTCAGCCCTGGGGGCTCCGCTGGGGCTGGGGAGAGCCCAGACCAGGCACTGGCAGCTTCTCCCCCGGAGACACAATGGAGCGATGAAGGGCAGGGGTGGGAAAAGAGGCTCCCTGGGAGGGTTATGAAGGTCTCAGAGACAGGTAGCTAAAGCAGGGCTGTGCGGCCAGTGCTAGAGGGGACCAAGGAACAGAAACATTGCGAGGGTGAAGGCTGTCCTCCCCAAAAGGCATATAGGCTGCCACCACTAAATCCCAAGCGTAAAAGTGATTCGGGCTCTCAAGATGCTTGAGAAAAAAAAAGACTTCTGTGTGTGTGATTATTTGACCCTGCAGCCAAGGAGACACCAAAATGAAGGAGGGTGGCTGGGTGTGGGTCTGGGCCTCCCGAGGGGCTGGTGCTCCCCACTGCGCTCGGGCTAGCCATGTGGCCACCGTCTGCATACGGGGCCACACAGCCGGGGCCTGGGGCGCAGGCACTCCCCAGCTAGGGGAAAAGACGAATCATCCATCCCATCTTCACCTCAGATTCCCCCGTCTGGAAGTTGCACTTCCCTGTCCGAACTAGGGGGCCTCATACAAAACTCCTGGGGCAGCTCCAGGACGGAGACACGTGCTTTTTCCTTGCTTCTCCCTGGTGCTTTCCCAGGTGCAGTTTGCAGCTTTGAAATGCTCCTCCCTGGGCCGGACAGGCAGTTTCTGTGCTGGTGTTAGCAGACCCCCTGTCACCCAGCCGTGGGGACAACCCATCGGGAGCACAGTGCTGAGGACCAGGCGGAGGAGGGGAGACGTCTTCTGACTGGCTCCCGCTCCTTCTGCCTGGTTTCTCCCCCACAGGTTTTCTTCTGCCCAATGTCCAGCACTTTCCCTTGATCTTCTCTTCCTGGGCTGGTTGAGGTGATGGAAGCCACCACCAGGAGAGCCGGCAGAGCAGGGCAGGGCAGGGCAGAGCACGGCATCCAGCTGCCATGGAAAGCAGCGGCTGCCAGTGCTTTGCACACAGAGGAAGAAGGCAAAGGTCCTGTGGTGTGTCTTCTGAGAGGAAACGGCTTTGCCTTCATGTTTGGTAAGAAACCTTCCACCCCTACAGGGCAGAGCGCTGTGGGTGGCCCAGGTGAAAGTCTTCAGCATCCGTGGGGAAGCCAGGGTTGTCCTGGGGGCCCTGAAAGCAGCCGCGTGCCAGGGTTGCCCGAGGAGCATCCTGTGGAACCCGTCAAGGGATGAGGTGCTGCACAGGGCAGCCCCAGTTAGAGGAGGCAGATGGTGCTGTTATTGAGGATGTAGGCTCCCAAATGCTCTTGTAGCACCAAGGAATCTCACACCCAGGTCTGATCTATGAAATGAACAAGGTGAAAGTGATTTTGCTGGGTGGGGAAGGGAGCTAAAGAGACCAACGCTGCACCGCCGGCATGGCCGGGTCCTGCCCATGCCCTGGGCTCAGGGCAGAGGATGGTCCTTCATAGTGTCCTCACCTGGTGACTGGGGAGATGCTGGCACATCGCATGGGCCTGGCTCTGGGGAAACCTGGCACGGGGCAGTCCACATCCTTGCTGTTCAAAGCTATCGCCCTGCCAAGCAGGGATGCCTTGTCCAAGCCACCTGCTGGGAATGGCCAGCTCGTGCCAGCTTCTGGATGGTGCCAGGGAGCTGCTGGCAAGGGCTGGCTGGCCTGGGCAGAGCAGTGCAAACAAACAAAGAACACTTTCTGACAGGGACAATCCCATGCCAGTCATGGGGAAAGTCCCTGAGAGCATCCCATTCGCTAGCAGCGAGCCCAGGGCAGGAGAACTCTGCAGGCTGCCTCGTGATGCCAAGCATGGGGAGGTCCTGGCTGGAGACCCTGGAGGCCCTGGAGGCATCACCAGCCATGGCCAGGGATACCAGCGCTCCTGGCACTCTGGGGAGCACCGTTTCTCACACACGTTAATAGGCTGCAGGCACCTTTCCAAGATTTCTGAGTGCAGCAGCAAATGCCATGCAGAAAACTGCTGAGGCAGAAGAGACGGTGGTTAACTAGGAGGTGGCATCATCAGGGAGTCATCTCCCCCCCGATACAACCTGTGACCCCCATCAGGCCAATATTGCTCTCCCAAGCCCGCCGTCCCAGCTGGGTGTCTGCCTGCCTGTTCTCCCAGCCCCAGGGTGCCAGAGGTCTGCGTGCGGGCGTGCTGATGGCTGTGCTGCCCACCCTAACTGCGGCAGCACAGGGAAAATGTCAGGCACGAATGTCAGCCTTGGGACGCCTACGGCATGTTTCCTTTCCACCAGCAGACAGGATGTAAGCTGTCATGGGTGCTAATCAGCCTTCGCCGAGGTCTGCAATGTGATGCTCCTGATTTTCGTCAGCGCATCTCTCAGTTTGAGGCTATCTCCTCTCAGACTAGTCTTTTGACAGGGCCACGGGAGCCCCCATCCCTCTAAGGTCTTTTACAAGCTCTCTTTTCTAGGTAGAATATTAAAAAAAAGCCCCCCAAAATGCAGAATCCTGTATTCTAAAAGCACCCTGTGAGTGCTGCAGAGTGCTGGCTGTTTCTGGACAAAGTTTGTCCAGATGTCTGCAGTACTGCTGGACTCAGGTAAGTCCTAGATGTGACCAGTAGTGACATTGCACTTGCCCCTGCCCATTTCTTGTGGCACATAGATGGGAATAGCTGTGTGTATGCAGGAAGGTCAGGAAAACCTTTTCTGGCTTGCCTGACAGTTTAATTTAGAAATAAAATGAAATCATTACCTCTTTAGAGATAAGCTGGTTACAACTGAGGCTTGGACACATAATAAAGGTTTTACCAGTTTAAACAAGGTGCATTGGTGGAAGCACAGACTCTACCCAGTATGGAATAACTGTGCAGTTCAGCATCTGGGAGGGCGGCAGCTGCTGCCCAGCAGCTGGATGCTGCTTGTCACTGCCCACCCAATGAGTATCCTGCTCCCACCAGTCTGCAGGTAAAACAGAGCAAGTAAGTGCTCCCAGGTTTTCTCCAGGGGAAAATCTCCAGCTTAGTTTAAGTCCCATCATGCAGCACCATAATATAGAAGTAGCAGACTTGGTACCAGACCTGTGAGCTCCCACCCACTGGCCTTTGCTACTGGCTGTAACATCCAGACAGGGAATGGTGACAAGTAAGAACCTGAAGTCGCTCCAGTCATTTTAAAGCTGCATGGATCCCCTGATGCATCTGCATCTGGGGACAACCTGGACGCTTCTCTCCTCATGGCAGCAGAATGGGCTCTGCAGCTGTCCTGCTGCAGGCTAAACCCTGTACGGGAGATGCCTCAGCTCCCAGTTTCCCCCATCAAATTAATCTGGTTATAGCCCGCAGTGTATGTGTGTGGTGACATCAGTCAGTGGCAGATCAATGCTGCTTGAAAACATGCTTAGTTTTCCTGGAGTGAAAACCATGGTTTTGGTATTTATTGAACAAATTTGGATCATAACTTTCATGAGACTGTAATTTATCAAAAGCACAAAGGCAAGTCATGCAGGCTAAGTTTCTAGACCTCACATAAAAACCAGTAGAATGAAAGCTTTAAGGTCTCTACCAACAACTATGACATATTTTTCCCATTGAGAAGCTTTTTAGTTTGGGTGATATTTTTAGTGCTGTTTTTTTCAACAAAAACGTAACATTTCCAAAGAAAGCAGACGGCTTCTATAATAATGTCAGCCAACCTCTGAGTTTCTCATCAGAACAGTTTCTATGAACTGTTTTGAACCAACCCGCATAAGAAGCTTCTGAATGTTACTTCTGTGTTTATAAACAGGACTGTTTTCACAAGGCTCTTTCTCAAGTAAACTACTCTTAATTAATATGAAGTACGTTCACTTATTACTTGTGTTATGAAAAAAGAGGGATCCCCATATGGATCAGAATCCTGTTAATTATGGGACAAGTCTTACCCTGAAAAACCTCATCTTTGGGTTTTTTGCAGGTCTCTGCAGTTCCTCACTGTCTTATGCCTGCCTCTGAATGCATCAGCCCCATCGCTCTGTCGAGTGCCTCCTGATGTTAACTACTCCTTTCCTGCCATATCCCTGTGAGAAAAGGCAACATTATGAACCCTGTGTTACAGGTGGGGACTTGTGGTACAGAGAGGTGCAATGTCACACTGAAGATGATACAGGTCATCTGGACCGGAGCAGGGGGTGGATGCCCATTCTTCCCTTGAAAGGTAGTACCCTGTCCGCTCTACTTCCATATACAGCTGGTGCTATGGTGGCATTATGTTTTTACTCTTTATTTTCCCATCAGTCAGCCTATGAATGAAAACTCACAGTACTATCATCAGCTGGTTAAACAAGGGAGCTGAAGCATTTAGCTAGTATAAGCACATAGAGGATGAAGAATGGAAGAAGAGGGTAAAAGTGAATGAAGAGAAAACGTGAAGGGCAAGAGCAGCATGGTTGTCAAGAAGTAGTAGGAGGGTGGAGAAAGGAAATTGAAGCTTCGAGCTGACCCATAAAACTCCCTAGTGGTACCAGAAACCCCGCTGATTTCACCTTCAGAGAACTTGTTTTGCAACAGCTTTCACTTGACTCATCTACACCTGCCCACTTCAGTCCTGTGGCCAGCAAGAAACCCTCCTGCCTCCTTTAACCACAGCCTTCCACACAAGGGTCGCTGCCATCAGCTCCCAGACGCTGCATGACTCACCTCCTCAGCATCTCTGCAGATATCTCCCTGAGCTTCCCTAGCTTGCCAAGGCAAGTCTGTCACGCCATTGAAAAAATAAAAAAAAGGCGACTAAATGTGGTTGCATGATGACAGGAATCAGATCTTCAGTGCTGGGATGGGATCCAGCATCTCTGTAGGAGAGCTCAGTACATGCTGTGCCTCCCTGCTTGGACCTGTCTGCCCGGGCAGTAGAAGGAGCCAGGGCGACACAGAAAAGATCACACGGAGCCCAAGCTCCCCCACTCCTTGTTTTATCAGTGTGAAGACCCCCTGAACAGATGTTTCCCTCTGCGAGGAAATGCAGTGCTAGCTTCACTATCAGGCTAGAAATCAAGACAGTCGTTAATGAAATTATTTTCATGATGTCTGAATAAAAGCTGCAAATCTGACTTGCCTCACTCTCCTGAAAGCCCACTTGGATCCTGTCTTCAGTACACTGCTCCTCTCATCTTCTGCAATTGCATCTGCCAACATGGCAAGAGTTGGAGTGGGTTCACGGACCTCTCCAGCACTATGTCAGTGGAAAACCCAGTGGAAAACCTTTGGAGTAGGAATCCTGTACCCACAAATGTTTGAAGAGGATGCACCTTGTTTAATGTCTTGCCTGCCAGGAGCAGGTAATGGACTTAGCACCTAATAAGCAATATGCAAACTCAGCCTCAGAGGTACGGAAGATGCCTGGTACGAAAATAAGCATCAACTGTCAGGAAATGTCCTCTAGACAACATCCCAAGGAGTAAGCTGCTTCAGTTCTTAGTCTGCTATGTGCTTTGAAACAAAAGGTTTGCCCTCTTTACTTCTTGAAGTTTGTGATTGATAGCTTTCCAACATAAATACAAAGGATTTCTGATTGGCATGTTGGTTAATAACCAGAAAGTAAGCGTGGAGGTATGCTTATGTTACCTTTTCCTAATGCTACTGATAATTTCTCAGTAGGTCCAGAAACCAGACCCTGCATTGACTTTATCTCATGAGGTAACTTTTCAGGCGATGTCTGGATCTGCACTAGTTGATTAGAGCATGTCCTGCATGGTACTGCAACCAGGAATCGGTTTGAGAGATGAAGGAAACTAATCTCTAGGCAGTTGAATATGCAAGATGAATAAACTTACCAATTTTCTTGAAACCACTTATGCTTCAGTTACTACAATCACCTGCGTTAGCCCACTCAGGTAGTTTGTGAACCTCTGTAGAGGGAAGGCGAAATCAGCATTTAGACCAAGAACAGTCAGGACTGTTCTTGGGTTCATCTTCTGTTCTGTTCTGTTCAGAACAGGTTCATGGGTTTGGCAACCAGATCACAAAGGCTTTCATTTCCACTTGAAATTTGTCCGCACTGTATAGTGGCTATGAAGGGTAATGCTCCAGTAAGTGCTCTTTGTTATTTGTATAGCTTACTACCTGCACAGAAACATTCAGGGGATATTCCATCTGTGACTGCTCTGAATCCTGAAAGGTGACAGCTTTATGAAGGTGAGTTCCTTGTGACAGTTCCAACTTTTCCTGCTATCAAATGTAATAGAGACTTTTCTATTTATGCTTCTGTAGGTTCAGAGGCTCTAGACCATGTCTGCAGGCAGCACATCTGGAGTGTTGCCCAAGATGGCAACGTTTTTTGGAATACAAAAGACGTCTTTCTTTTAAAGGCTGATTAGTTTGTTCTGATCACAAAGAAAAATCTCTTTCCGTAGGGCTTTGTGGACCTTCTCTGTTACATCGTGTCATCGTGAAGCCACCAGTAGTTTGGCCACAGGGCTGAGAGGTCTTACAGAGGGACTGTATTTGCAGCACAAAGGAGTTGGAACTCACTTTTATACAAAAGCGTGCCTGCCCCTCAGAGGTTTTGTGTATTCATTGACCCAAATGTATTCAGTGGAAGTGATACTTCCTTTTGCAAGAGGAGGTGATTCAAGGCCTTTATGGCCATTAGTGCTGTGGGGCAGGTGCCGGTGAAGCAGCTGAGGCTCTGCCTAAGCTATTTGGCTTGATTAGCCCCAGCTCAAGGGATAGGCAAAGCAGGCAGTCACCCAGGGGAGCAAGCTGACAGGAGCGTGAAAGCCATCACAGGTCTCCTGCCCACACTGCCCGGAGAGCGATGCTCCTTGGGCAGCCAGGCTGGCTGCAGAGGCAAGGCTTGGGGCGAAGGGAGGCAGCAGCTCCTGCTGAACCACTGCTGGGGGGAGCAGCAGCCCCTGCTCTGCCCCAGCTCACCGTCCAAAGCACTAGCAGACAAAGCCAGGTCCCAAGGGCTATTTTTCTCAGTTCTGCTGTTTGCTCTCTCCCTCTCTTTTCCCATCACAGGAGCAGCCCGGTGCTAGCACCTGACGCTTTCTTGTCCTGCTGAGATACCTTAAACTGGCTTTGTCTTAAGGGGTAGTAAAATCGGGGACACAGCCAGAGCACACCTCCCTCCTTCATACGCCCAGGCCACAGGCAAATTAGCTGTTGGCACCAGCTGCAAATTAGCTGATGGCACCAGCAACAACGTGGATTACACCAGCAGGAGTGCACTGTGCTCTTGGTAAATGCTGCCTCCTGCAGAAATGGGAGGGAGGACCTATATTGTGCACATGGGACCACTTTCCCACCCAGCCAGGTCTGTTCTCACAGATAGAAGTCCAAAAGCCAAAGCCAGAGGCTGGACCCATCACCAGACAACACAGGGATGCTGCTGTCTCCTTCCTATAGAGACATCAACAGCCCCTTTCCCCTGCAGGCTCAGGCTCCTGGAGTTTGTAGGTCTTGCAGGGAGGTGGGGGGGGGGGGGATAGTATTTTTCACTTATAACACCTAGTAAATTACGGCATCAAAGAAAACAGAGAAGTGAGTCCTGGGCACTTCTTCAGTATTTGAGTTCCACCTGTCCCCCTGGGATGTAGGATGATTCTGGGCTCTGAGATGGAGCCGTATGGCAAGGCAGGAGGTGTCACACAGAGCCGCTGCGCAGACTTCAATCAGGAATGTTTCCAGTGAAAGGAAAATGTGTTAAGCTCAGCCTTTCTCGCAGTCTGACAGCTCCTGATGTTCATGTCAAGAAACAAATGTAAAAAATGTGCTCACTCTGAAGAGACATAACTGAAGAATAATTAACTGCAAGTGCTCATACAGCATGACTTGCCCCATTCCCTGAGTGAGGAATGCTCAAGGACTCAGACTTTTGCTACATGAAAACCCAAGATACTGCTGCCCCTCCTTGGTAAGCTCTTTTTTGTAACACATAATGTGCGTACTTGCAACACCACCATGCCCAGTTAGCAGGGCTATTTGACTAACAGGGATGAGTTTATTAGAGGATACAAGGGAAGTCAGGGCATTGCAGCGGAGTAGCTGCTGTTCAAATGATAGTGTTTCTCTGTTTGTTGGAAATCAGTTTAATGAAAGAAGGAGACACTGCCCGTAATGTCAGCAGAAATTTCCCATTGATTTGTCTAGGCAAGCCATGACCTGTAGCAAAATAAGGTGGTAAATGCTACCACAGCCAACTCTTCTGCCTGTTTTAAAGGCTTTCCTCCCAAAAAGAAAGAAAAACAGTTGGAAAGCAAAGAATTGGAATGCTCTGCAGGGGAAACTGCCAACAGAGGCTTCTCAGCAGCACAGGCAGAAACTAACATGAACAAGGAGCCAGCGCTGGCAGCCCTTGCCATGGGGTGGGAGAGACGGGAGGAAGAGGCAGAGCTCCCGCTGGGCTCTCACAGGCCTGGTGGGAGGGGGAGAAGAGCAGCTGGGGGCAATGCCAGGAGATGCCATACCCACCACCTCTTCCCTCCGTCGCTTCTACAACAGCAGCTCCGGCTCTGCACCCACCACTCTGCCGGCTCAGCTGCCCCGGGCACCATGTGCCAACTCCCCCTATCCGACTCCCCTGGGGTCGTCTTCTGCAGGACGCTGACAGCGGCGCCACATGGTATGTGCACACACAAGACAAGGTATATCGCCTTGCTCCTGGGCGTTAAACATCTGTGCATGCAGTCTGTATACGGCACACGATGTACATACCTGGCTGAAGGCAACCATGGCTTGCTCAAACCTTTGCTGAATAAGAGCGACGGTGCTGAACACCGGCGGGGAGGAGTGGTCTTGGGCGGCTGAAAATGAGAATGAGGTTGTTATCAGTTTCCATCGTCCAGCAAAGGTGAGGGATTTGAGCATTTAAAGGAGTCATTGCTACGAAGCGTGTATGGGAAGAGGAGAAGAGAGTCTGTTTGTGCTCCTAATTCCTGGATGCTGCCAAATTTCCCCTCGAGCGCCAGGGCTCCAAGCCCTGCAGTGGTTGGCACGACAGCCGTTGCCCCATGGAGCCGGCTGGGCACCGCAGCGCTGGCCAGGGCAGAAGCACAGCCACAGCACCATAGCCAAAGTCCTGGTGCCATCAGCCGAGGCACCCCGGTGGGTGTCTGCCTAAATTAGGGCAACCTCAGCACCAGTGTCTGCATGGGGGCTGCTCACCCCAAGCTCCTTTCACAGGCAGTGGGGAGACATGGGCGCTTGTAGGGCACCATTCTTCCTTCCCCACCTCTGCTGCCAGCTTTGGGAGAAGAGGAGCCATGTCCTTTCCCAGAAGTGCTCACTTCTCCACGCTGACTATAAAAGGCCCCTGGAGCAGCTGGGTTGGATACAGACCTCCACACTCTGACTCTGTAACGCTGGGGGAGAGGAGGCCACTCTGGATGAGCCCGGCTGGGCTCCCAGAAGCAAGCCAGGCACCTTGCAGAGGCAGCCACGCTGGCTTCAATTAGAGGTGGGTAAGCTGCCTCCCACAAACACACGGGCGAGCTGCCTGCCTCTTAAAGAGCTCAGATTCCTCAAATCTATGCTTCGGGACAGCGGGCTCTGCGTGGCCACCCACCATTCCAACATGAGTACAAGCGCCAGGGAGTGAGGGTATTTTAGGAACAAGTGACACAGCAGAGGAGCATCAGAGGCAAGAAATGGCTCCTTGCTGCCAAGTGTTGACATGAGGTCAATAAAGGGCAGATTACTGCCCTTTGGGGGATGCCTGTCTTATTAAAGTCACATTTGCAGCACTTTTTTTTTTTTTTTGAGATAGTTGCAAAGCAGGGTGATATATTTACAGACAACTTTCTGAACATTTGGCCCCGTCGACTGAGTGGAAAAAGAATGACTAAAATGCCATCTGCTTTTTATCGAAACTTTGTCCCAGAATTTCAGCAGCTTTCACCTCTAACTCTCCATTTTTACTCCTGAAAGTTGTTAGCAGCATACCACTCCATGCGGTTTACAAATGGCAAACAAGCTCTAGCATCTGTGTCTGCAGATCTTCTCTCCTGGGAGAACCAGAAAAATGGCCTCAGTCTTCTGCTGGGGCGTCATGGAGGAGGCAAGAGAGAAAGAGAGTGTGTGTGTGCGCTGCTGCCAAAGCTGGAGGTGAGATGAGGAACTGACTAATTTCCTAGAGGGCAGAAACTCAGACGATCTCATTGAGTCAGTGCAAACCAGTCCAGCACAAAGGCAGGGGCCTGTGTGATGCTGAGTGGAGCTGGAGGCACTGAGTGCTCCTGAGCGTGTCGGGGACCAAGCGCTGCGAAGGGTGAGACCAACCCCATGGCGTCCCTGCCTGTGTAACCCAAAGCAAATGTGGTTTCCCAGAGCAGAAAAGTGACGCTCCTGGCTGTTATCAGCAGATGAAAGTAAAGCAGTAGTTGGAGAAGTCACCTTGCTCTCGCTGCAGGGAAAGGTGCTGGCACGTGTGGCCGTGTGGCAGCAGCATTGCCGTGAGATACTAGAAAACCCCTTTCTGCTAGGAACAGTGAAAGACAGGAGTGGGCACACTGTGGTGTCTCTGGTTCTGGGGGAGGGCTCGAATGCCAGGTTTGACACTGGTATATTTACTCCTGGTTTACACTTGGTTTATACCAGTTTGACACTGGTGTACAGAATCATAGAATCACAGAATTGCCTGTTGGAAGGGACCTTTCAGATCATCGAGTCCAACCATCAACCTAACTCCGACAAAAAACATTACTAAACCATATCTCTAAGCACTATGTCTATCTGTCTTTTAAATACCTCCAGGTATGGTGCCTCAGCCCCTTCCCTGGGCAGACTGTTCCAATGCTTAATAAACCTTTCAGTGTAAAAGATTTTCCTAATATCCACTCTAAACCACACCTGGCACAACTTGAGGTCGTTTCCTCTTGTCCTATCGCCTGTTACTTGAGAGAAGAGACCAATCCCCACCTCTCTACAACCTCCTTTCAGGTAGCTGTAGAGAGCAAGTATTTACTCCTGTGGTCTCTCTGCATGTGGGACTTTGTGTGACAGGAGTAGGTGACACTGCTTCATACCTGCAGAGGAGCTGGTTTGTGATTGCAATGGTTGTTCCCATGCTTGTACTATCATGGCCATTTTTGCTGCCTACCTTTGACAAATACCTTAAAATACACAAGTCAAAGAAACGATCATTGAAATTGCTTACTATATACATGTGTCTGTTATCAGAGCAGCGGGTTTTTTCTTGATAAACATTGACTCATTATTACCAAGCTTTTCTGAAGTCAGCTGCTCGGCAAAAGGTCAGTTCGTGACCAAGCCCGTGTTGCTCGCACAGTGATCGCTGCGGAGCACACAGAGTTAAGCATGTTTTGGGGAAAGGTTATTCTCCTAAGATGCTGCAGGGTGTTGTCCTCATGCTTGAGCCCACCAGGACTCCAGCCTGGGGGAGTTCTCCAGCTCCAGTTTAAAATATGGTACATGTTGGGGACTTGGTCTATGCATCGCTGGGCTTGCAGTGTCAGGATAAATCCCCAATCTAGTGATGGAAATAGATGCACACTGTGGGGGGAGTGATGGAGAATCCTGACCCAAGCAGAGGTCTGCTTTCTCCCCAGCTTACTTCCTTGTACCTTGAGCTCTGACCATACCAGCTTATGAACCCGTCAGTGTTGTCTGTCATCCCGCCTCCATTTAAACCCACGAGGACTGTTCAGTGCAGACTCCCAAACAAGCTGCACGGGGGAGGGCAGACACCACTTTCTTAATGTGGTGCAACATCTGCCAGCAAGCGGCACTGAGAAGTCAGCCAGGAACCACTTCTGAACCCACCTTGGGCCAGCCGGAGGCACGGTCTGCGCAGAGCAGAGGGAGAATGCTCAGGGAAACGCAACCTTCCCGACTGCCGCTCGAGGTGGGGATGGGGGGTACAGTTGGTGGCAGAGTGATGCTGATGGTGTCTGGGATGATGTGTCACCAGGAGGGCAAAGAAGGAGCACTGTGCTGTGGGGAAGAACAGGTTTGTTCCTCTCCCAGAACCAGTATGAAGAAAATTATTCCTGTTACTGTTATTCCTGTTATTCTAGAGTTGACACGATTTCATCTACCAAGTGCATATAGTGAAGATTAAATGAGCAATATGTTTCAAGTTACATATGTTCACACGCACATGTTTTGGCACCAGTGAAGATATCAGACCTGACATTCCCCCTCTCACTCCAAATACGAGGGAGAGCGAGACCCGGCTCTGGGCTGTGATGCTGGAGGGTCTCTGGAGGGGCTGAGGCACGAACCCAAGTGTCGCTCCTGTGAGGTGCGGAGCCACACTGCGTCCTGCAGAAACCACCGCGCTTTGCAGCTGGGTTATGTGCTTTAGCAGACTCAGCTCTGGGCAAGGGACAGGGTCCACAGTAATTCACTGACTCCTTGCAGAGGTGAGGAAGCAGGTCCCTGGGCCCAGCAGTGAGGATGGGGCACAGATCTTCCTCGATTCACCCAGCTCTGGTGCTTGTCACCTGCAGAAGGAGCACACTGTCTGCCCGCTGACATGGGTGAGAACTGCTTTCAAATTATTCCCTCCCTTAGGCCCCTAGGTGATGGTCTTTCCGCTTAGTGAATTGAAAGAAAAATCTTGTCTGGACAGGGTGAGAGGTTTCCTATCATGATTCAGTAGCAAAGGACTACATCTAGGAAGTGGTAGATACTGGAATGTGGGGAATCAATCCAGCACATGCAACATGTTTCAGGTAAAAGCAATAAATTACTTCATCGGGGTCCAGGGTTTTGAAACTGGCTATTTCCACATGGAAAGTGCACTCAGATTTTATGGTTTTAAAAATTAAATTAATGCCTTGTTAAAAGAGTTTGCATCAAACTTCCCACATGGGCTATATATTTTTTTCCTTCTGGCATGAGTCTTCATCAGTGCAAGAGCAGCTCCATGAGAAGCTACCCCCCAGCCTGCCAGGACTGTTGAGCTGTTTCCCAGCCTTTGTGCTTTTCATGGTTATTGGGGATGCCATCCTCTCCTTAGCCTCCCGTGTGATCCCCACTAAAACCTCTCTGCTCTCTCTGGGAATCCCTTAGAAAGCCGGTACAGGTGGACAATGCCAAAGCAGGGGTTGGTGGTGCAAAACCTGGGTATATCTGTTGGATTTTGTGTTTGGTCTTTAATTTACATGGAGAGGATGGTCATTTTCATTTGATTTATTGAACCAAACAGTGTTATGCTGTGTAGAAAAACTTTATTCCCACATGTTGCTGCTACTTCAGTGGAAAAAACCTACCTGTGATTTCTACCGAAAGAGTGCAGCAGGCACAGAGAAGCCAAATCAAGTTTGCCCTGTGGTCCAAGAGCTGGGAGAATCTGAACCCATTTATGCCAGTATTGACTATCAATTACATCATACTTCCTCTCTTTAGGGGTTTTCCTCTGTTTAACAGAAACCTTTTCTTGCTTCGTGGAGGATATCACAGTATCAGCCACAAGTTAAACTCCGGCTCTTCTTACTTTAGCCTGTAACCCACTCTCACTCCGAGACACACGGCAGATAACGCAAGGATCACATCTGAAGATTGCAGAATTTCAGGTGCACTCACTGGGAGCCATTTGCTTAATGAAATCACCTGCATGCACCACGCAAGGGCTTCATCCCAGGCATCCACAAGGAGAACTGCCTCAAGACTGGACTGTAATCAGGCAAGCGGGAGTGAAAGGTGGAAAGAAACCCTGCTGCTCTGCACATTGTGGTGGGATATAGGGCACTGACAGTGCTGAATAAGCCCAGCACCAAATGATTTGCCTTTTGAAACTGGCAGAGAAGTCACAACTCCTTTATTAGCTCAAGCACTCCACCAAAAAAACTGAAAATCCAGAGTTTAGTCATCCTTCCTCGGATGGGCTAACCACATGCTGCTGGCTTATAGGCACAAATGCATCACTTGTTTTTACTCATTTGGAAAGCCTTTCAAAGTGTTACCTCCTTCAGAGGTGCACAGGGACAAGATTTTGACATCTGGAGACTTTTAGGTGGCCAGATTGTCAGGGTAGGTTAATGGTTGGACTTGATGATCTTAAAGGTCCCTTCCAACCTCACCGACTCTATGATTCTATGATTCAGCAGGCAAGGGCCAGCACTAGCTGAAGAGGATACCTGTTTCTAAAACCTTGGACTTTTGTTTCTTTGGAACTTTCAGAAATGCCCCCACATTTACAAACCTACTTCTAGAATCCTTAAGGATGAACTAAATGCCTCTTCGCCCCCCTCCACCATGGTAGGCAAGAGTCCTTGTGAAAACGGCAAACCCACGTCCTTCCTTCTCCTCCTGAAAGAATCCATCACTGGTGGGAACACAGAAATTTCACAGGGTTCACGTTAAGTGATCGCTTAAACGAAACCCCACGAGACACCAAGAGCAGAAGCAGAGAGGGGAGCCCAGGGGGGTTTCCAAAAGGTGTGCTGGCAGGTAAAGATGCCTTTTCTCAACCAGGTTTTCCCAGAGGACCCACGAAAATTCCCATCCACCACGTGCATATGCACATGTGGAGGACGCTGGGGAAGGGGCAACTGTGACCACCCCAGCACACCAGACCACCAGAAAGAGGAGGAAAAGGGGCTCCTGAGGAGAATGAGTCCTTTAAATGAGGTTTTGCCTGGACCTCTCCCCTGGTTTGTCTCTCATCCAAGGCCAGCAGCAAGGAGGGGGCAAGAGCCATGGGGTGGCCACCTTAAAAGTGGGACTACCTCTCTCCCCAGTACGGCCATGCCTCGACCCCCCAGCAGTCTCTGCAGCCAGGGCAACCTCACCCATAGCTCCCTGTCTGGCTATGAAGGGAAAGGGTCTGGCTCCCTCCCGCAGGGAGGTGAGGGGGTGCAACCAACGCCACACAAGCACCGCGGCGCAGAGAGCCTTGCCTGGGCCAGCACGGTGGGAACAGATGAGGTGGGGATGTAACGGGGGAGACCGAGGTGATGGGAGCAAGGGACCAAATCTTGTTATCACTGTATAACTGGTGCCATGCAGGAAGGGTAGGGGAAATGGAAGAAGAGAAGGAGGCAAGGGGATAAGCCAGGCAGGAAGGGCTGGGGCGAGCTCCCACGGCCATGAGGGAGTGAGAAGGGCTCAGAGCAGGTGGCACAGGGCAGGAGCATCCAGACACAATCCGAGGCAACACTGTGCTGCCAAACCAAACCAAACCACCTGCAGATGCTGCTGGGGCCACGACTGACCAGTGCTACCTGCCCTGAGGCAGGGATCTGCTCCCTGAGCCATGGGGACAGCCTGGGACACTGCTGCCCCGAAGCAGGCACACAGGCTGGGAAGGAACTTAGAAATACATGCAAAAGGAGGACTTCTGGTCTCTGTTGTACTAGTGTGGGCAGAGAGCGGTTCCTCTGAAATAAGCAGCGGCACTCCCAATTTAAGCTAGCCGTCCCAAGGTCACTGCAGTGGCTCCTGCTTACATCAAATACAGCAGAATGGAATTTCCCTTGAGCTGGTCTATACCGAAACTCTTTTCCAAAGCTACTTTGTGCTATTGACATTGCTGGACTTGGTGCAGTTACTCTGAAATTCTAACAACACAGCAGTAAACAGGTATTTATCTAAAGAGGTTTAAAAGCCAGCAGCCTGGTTATGGGGACTGGTGAGATTTTCTTGATTGACTGTGCGATCAGTGTGATTTAGAGACCCCGCAGAGGCCCTGCTGCAGGCTCTCTAAGAGCCAGCTGTGACATATTCCCCCCACAAGCTCTGCTGGGCACTGCTGCTGTCCCCAGCGGCAGTGGCACTGGGGGGTTCCTCGTGATCATCACCTTCCCACCCTCCTGGTCCTGCCTTCCTGGTGTCCTGCCCTCCCACAGGACCAGTTATTTGTCTGGCATCACACCCCTGCTTTCCAAGGTAATGAATTACTGCGGGATGCAGCTTTGCACTGGACTTCATTAACCGCAAATACTGTCATCCCTTTTCCTGCCACACCATGCAAGCCAGATATCCGTGACTATCGGCAGCAGATACGCATTTCTCAGGCTCCCAGGAGGACCCATTGGTGTGTAGCAGATGGTGCACTGGACTGATGGATGCACAGGGCTGGGGAGGTGATTAACCCTTCTTGTCTCTTGGGATCATATCCCAGTACAGCCTGGCACTCCTGTGTTGCTCCATTCCCATGTCAGTGCAAGGGGTTTATGTACCTTGTTAATATTGGAAAAAGCAGGATGTAAGTTGAGGAGCCTTATTCAGTACTGTCTTGCTCCATTTTTGGATACCATTGGTACTCTGAAAAAGTACCAGGCTTACGTAAAATAGTGGGAAGCCAGATCCATAAAACTAGAAGTAAGCACAAGACTGAACATCAAAGTGCAGCAAGAAGGATTCAGCCCTGTGCTCTGGGTGCGAGTGCCGGGGCTGTGTTATGTCTAAAGAAAATAGTATTTTTAAGAGTATATTGAAGGGTTACCTTTGAAAAAAGTTACAGAAGGAAAAAAGTGATCTTGGGGCAGTCAGCATCCCAACTTTCTTTGCTAAATAATCACCTACTTTTTTTCTTTTTGTTCCTTTCCCACTTTCTTACCAAAATTAGAAAAATAAAGAGAGGTTAAAAAGAAAGAAATGGGAAGAAGAGAGAAAACAATATGCTTACCTGAAATTTCAGTTTTTTACAATGTCATCACTGCTGACAACTTTGAACAAAACATTTTTTGTCTCCTTTTTTTTCTCTTAACTCTTCTTTTCAGTAAGCTCTTTCTTACTGGAAAATAGTCCATTTTTGCTAGCAGTCCTACTTATGAAGAGCAGGAGGAACAATGGAAAGCCAGATTGGTTGGCATGTAAAATACATTCCCAGTCATTATACTTGGGAGCTCTGAACCTTCTACTTACTACGCACGCATCTCTGTGTAAGCGTTTCATGCAGAGAGCCCCTGCCACTAATCTCATTTTTTGTGGAAGAATCTATTTGTCAAAGCTGACAATGACACGAAGAAATGCTGTGTTCTGGTGCAGAGATTCAGTCCCTGGCAATTTTCTTTTTGTCTCCCAGCCAGCACCTCGCTCCTGTCTGAGGTCAGACTACATGATGTAACGGTCCCCTCTGGCCTCCCAGTCGATGCGCTGGCGGCCAGGGCTCCTCTCCCCGCTGACAGGAGCGGTGGCTGCAGCTGAGACCCCCCTGGGGACCGGGCTTTGGTCCTGGGCTCCCAGCAGACTACCAGGTGCTGCGGGACGGAGTTCACAGCGTGCACTAATGCGAAACATGTCTCTTGCCATGATGTTAAACCTCTCCGTAACAAGAACAACAGCAGCAACAACAACAAAAAAAACCCCAAAACCCCCACCCTCTTTAACTCTTTCCCTCAGAGGTATAGCCAAGCAACCCTCCGGTTTTATTTTGGCCAATATCCATTTACCCGAGGCGGAGGGTTTGGTTGGTTTGTTGTCTTTTGCAGGACTCTGCTGCCCTAGAGCGGTGTCTGAGCAAACCCACCGTGCGGGGATATCGTCGAGCAGCCTCTTCAGATGCTGTCTCTGGCAGCAGTTTGGGGACTGCAGGTTTGCCTGACCTCTAACCATCCGTCCCTCACACCACCCGACTCCCGTGTCCCTCTTAGGATAAGGAGCGCTCTGCGGTCCAGGGCTGGGAGCACGGATGCGCTGAGCCCCACCGTGCGGGACTGGTCCAGCGCCCCGGGAAGCGCCTTTCCAGACTTATGGAAGAGAAGTCTCGGGTTGTGCTTTTCACCAAATTCAAGACCAGGCTGGGAGACCCAGGCAGCCTGCCCAGCAGTCCCTGCCTCCCCATAACCCGCGGCGGCAGCAGCCAGCGTCACCTCGGAACNCCATCCCTCCCCGCCGAGGGAGGAGTCGCTGCCTCCCCTGGCAGCCCAAGGCGAGGGGACCGAGCTGGGCGGTGGTAGAGCCGGGATCGCCAGGATGCCCGTCTCCTGGCCCCAAAAGGGGGACAAAAAAATCGATAGGTAAGGAGAAACGAAGTGAAAAGTGATTTACAAAGAGAAGACCCTTCACGACTGCTTACTTATTGGTGGCGCAGCCAAGCCCTGCCCGGCGGGATTACTGAGACAGGGTGGCAGAGGTGAATGTAGAATCATAGAACCACAGAAGAATCTAGTTTGGAAGGGACCTTTCAGATCATCGCGTCCAACCATCAGCCTAACACTGACAAAACCACCACTAAACCATGTCCCTCAGCACCACATCTACCCGTCTTTTAAATACCTTCGGGGATGGTGATTCCACCACTTCCCCAGGCAGCCTGTTCCAATGCCCTTTTGGTGAATAAATTTTTCCTAATATCCATCCTTAACCTCCCCTGGTGCAACTTGAGGCCATTTCCTCTTGTCCTGTCGCTTGTTACTTGGGAGAAGAGACCGACTCCCACCTCTCTACACCCTCCTTTCAGGTATGTATGTAACACTGTAGGGTGTTGGAAATAATGAGCACTGCTGCTGGGGAACTTGCAGCCCAAATTTGAGACCCTCTGGCATGCAGGAATGAGGGATAGGGCCAAGGGACATTAGGAACTGAGGGTTGTGTCACCACTGGCCTGGAGGTAAAGGCTCTATAATGCACTCATCATCCCTGCAAGTGTCCAGTTCAGTTTGGAAAACACATCCTCAGCATCCTCCTGGGCACAGGTTTCGGGAATCACCCTTTTAACTCTGGTAAGAATTGCACAGGGCTCATAAACAACTGTGGATGACTTTCTACTACCGAGCACACTCCATCTTCTTGTTGAAATCTAAGTGACCCAAGCACAGGGGGACTTTATCACTTCAAAGCAGGCTATTTTTTCTACAGACTTGCCTGTACTTAACCATCATATTTTACAAGTGACCTGCTCTCACTGAGCTGTGCTGCTTGGCAGCAAGAGATAAAGTTGAAGGATTTGTTTCAAGTAATGATGAATTGCCTCCAGATGGGACACTACCTCTTGCAGTCCGGGTTATGGTATTCAAGCTAGGGAAAAGCCTAGGAACTGCTCTTTCCCATGAGAAGGACAAGTAAGCATGCTGTCAAATGTGGGCCACTTAATTAGAGCTCCAGTTTGTCCTTGAGGAGGGGAAGGGATGAATTATCATGTCTCTGACTGTCCACAATGCATACCTTAGAAAAAAATATAGCACCACCAAAATATAGCACCATTCAAAATCCCTCAGGTCCCTTGAAAAGACAGGTAGATACTGACTCCCGCAAAAGTTGCATCTAATCACAGCGACTCTGCCCTCGCTGGTGCCCAGCCGGCCGCTACAAATCAGCCGCCCAGCTCTGCAAGTATTTCACCCCTTTTCCTGACTCTGTGTGATCCAGGGAGTTCTGGGGGGGCTTTTTGGTTTGTTTGGGTTTTTTCCTCTTGTATTTTTTTCAGCTTTATCGCTGAGCACATCTCTTGTATAAAATATTAATAAAACTTCTTTCCAAGGTGCTGGGTTCCCTCCATGACACCCTCTGGCAGCCTGCAAAAATCAAGGGGGAAGTTACACGAGGTTTGGCATCGTCGGTGCTACTATTGTGAAGGCTCAGTTAAGCCCTCCAGGACATGAATGCGGGCCAGCTTTTGTGGAAGCTGCAATATGTTCCCAGACAACATGATCAGGAGTGATTGATTTCTACATTTACATATCTGTTTATTATTTGATATTAGCTAAAGTTGGACAGATAAAACTATGGCTCGAGACCTTCAGAGAAGTGAGTCAGATCATTGCTTTCTGCCTATCATTGTTTAGATCAGAAATGTCTTCTGGATCACTGCAAAGGGAAGAAATTTTTTCTACGCTCACACGATGTCTTGTCCAGGACCTATCTGCATGTAAAATATTGGAGAATTTCAGAGGTGGTAACTGAAGACTACAGTGGATGGAAGAAAGTGAAAATAAGAATTGCAAACGTGGTCATCTTATTTCTTACAATTCATGTTTCTTTTGGTGCTTATACCAAAAAAAAACCCCCATGTTTTGCTCTGCACAAAGCCTCATATGTGTCAGTGGTGTAAGATTAACTGTGATGCCTAATTAAAACAGGCAGTCACCAATTAAGGTAATAAAAAAATTCCATTTGAAATGCATAAGAGACTGAGAAGTTAAAGAGACACTTATCTTATCCAAGAGCTTAGCAGGCTTTCATTTGCAGATACTCAAGAGAAAAAAAAAAAAAGTGAAAACGCACTCTGGAACATAGCCCAGGAAAATCAGAGCGGAGTCTGCGAGCTCCTGTGACGCTTCATTACTGAAGTGCCTGCTGCCAGCCAGCCCATTTGCTTTTGCACTCCATCTGCCACGTCTTGTACACACTGAGATCCAGGCTCTGCTGCCATCCCTTCTCTTGACAGCTTCCCCTCAGGTGTCCCTAACGGCACCGCTCGGAACACCTGAATGGTGAAGGACCTGCGCCGGCACCTGGGTTTTCCTTGGGGCAGGGACAGCATTTCCCTGACATTCAGTCAATGTTGCTCGCTCTTACCCCCCTGGGAGCTCCATGCCATACAGTAATAACAATAATTAATTCAAGGAATGGATAGCAATTCTCCAAAACCTGAAGTTTATTTCAGATTTATTTTTACCATCTGAAAAGCTGACTCGGTCTTCTTTGCCTGCTGTTGTTACTAAACAAATTAGCTCCTGGGGAGTACACAACTATGTTAAGGTATAGAAACATATGTACAAAGCCCGTGAGCACATATGTGCACAAGAGCATGGTGGGTTAACCTTGGCTGGCTGCCAGACACCCACCCAGATGCTTTCTCGCCCCCCCTCCTCAGCAGGGCAGGGGGAGAAAGTAAGAAGAAAAAAAGCCCTTGTGGGTCGAGAGAAAGACAGTTTAGTAAGAAAAGCAAAATCTGTATGCGCAAGCAAAGCAAAAAGAGGAATTCATTCGCAACTTCCCATCGGCAGGCAGATGTCCAGCCACTCCATGGGAAGCAGGGCCTCAGCACACGTAATGGCTGCATCGGAAGACAAACACCATAACCACGAACATCCCTCTTTCCTCCTTCTTTCCCTGAACTTATTTTGCAGAGCACGACATCATGTGCTGGGGAATACCCCTTTGGTCAGCTGGGGTCAGCTCTCCCGACTGTGTCCCCTCCCAGCCTCTTGCCCGTCTCAGCCTACTTGGTTTTGGGGTGCAGGGAAGAAAGAGAGAAAGCCTTGACAGCGTGCAAGCACGGTTCAGCAGGTGTGTTATCAACACTGTTCTAGCCCCAAACACAAAGCACAGCACCACACAGGCTGCTTGGGGGAAAATTACCTTTCTAACTTCATCCCAGACAGACCCTGCACAATCTCCATCCCTTATTCCCTACCATTTGTGTCATGCTCAGGTCCCACACTACCCAATACATCTAGATATCCTCTGACCATCCCTCTCTATTTGCTTCTCATACCTGAAATCCTGCCTTACCAACACTTACCATTTATACTACATATTCGAACCTTCTTTACGCTGAACAGACAGGTTTATACATCCTCAGTCAGTGTTATACATCCTCATTAACCACTATATCCTGTTCCTTGACATATAGAGAGGTATTATTCCCCCGTTCCATGGACCTCCCCCCCAAAATGTCCATAACAACAGCCAATGGCTCAGGCCCCATTTGTCTGGGACAGGAGAAGCAGCATGTGGGATTGCTGGGCACCAAGATCACCTTGGACTGGGTCATCGTTGCACTTGCCTGGTTCCTGGTGAAGCTCATTCGCCATTAGTTAAGGCAATTCCTGCTGCATTACTTCCTGCAGCATACAATTCAATTCTTGGTCTACTCTTCCCCAAAATTAAATCCCCTTGAGATACACACTGGATCTCCCCATCCTTCCACATTACCCACCAAGTGCGCTTCGATCCTTGAGCAAAGAGCAAATGAATGGGTTTGCCTTTTTCCCAAGCAAGGAGCAACCCACACGGCCCTTCCCAGAGACCTTCCTATGTGCACTCCCTTCCCTCCAAAGTATGTAGAGGCATTGTTTGGGCAAGACCAGGATAGTTAGCAGATCTGCTAAATTTACATCCCAGTGTTTTCATGCCTCAGCACTCAATGTTCTCAGCAGTCTTAACAGTTCATTGTATCACTCAATCTTTCCAGAGGTTTGTGGGCGATAGGGGGTGTGATACACCCAATCAATGCCATGCTTGCTGGCCCAGGAGTCTGTGAGATTATTTCAGAAATAAGTCCCATTGTCTGACTCAGTTCTTTCTGAGTTGCTATGTCACCAGAGAGCTTGCCTTTCAAGGCCCAGGATGGTGTTTCAGGCAGAGGTATGGGTTACAGGGTATATTTCCAACTATCTGGTAGTAGCTTCCACTATGATGAGCATGCAGCCCTTGCCTTGGTGGGTTTGTGGCAGTGGTCCAATATAGCCAAATCTGCCAGGCCTCTATTCCCTCTGTTCCAGGGAGATTTTACTCATTTGGCCCACTTGCTTACGACACTTTGCACATTCATGGGTGACCTGTGTGATGGCTTCAATGGTCAGGTTCACCCCTTGATCATGAGCCCATTTGCATGTTGCATGACTCCCTAGATGTCCTGATGTTCACGGGCCCACCAAGATACAGATAGCTCACTCTTACATGCCCAGTCCAGGTCCACATGAGCCACTTCAACTCTGGTGGCCTATCTACCTGCTCATTGTTTTGATGTTATTTAGTGGCACAGTTCTTAGGCTTGTGAGCATCTACGTGATGTACCTTCACAACAATGTTTTCTATCCAGGCAGTGATGTCTTGCCACAATGCATCGATACAGACCGTTGTACCTCTGTGCTGGGAGCTGGTCTGCTTCTATTGCTGTAACCAGCATTTGCCACCACCCATGAGTCAGTATAGAGATAGAGGACTGGACACTTTTCCTCTCTCAGCGATCTCAAGGGCCAGCTGGATGGCTTTCACTTCTGCAAAAGGACTTGACTTACTTGTTGACTCCTTCAACAGCTTCACCAACTTGTCATGTGGGAGTCCACACAGCAGCTTTTCACTTCTGATGGTTTCTTACAAAACAATAGGATCCATTGGTAAACAGAGCACGCTGCCTTTCACTTTCTGCTAACCCAGACGGTGGTGCTTCTTAGGCTTCTTGGGCAATCCTCTGAAATCTTCGCTTCTGGCCAAGCCATGATCTCTTCCAAGATTCTTGGGTGGTTGGGGCTCCCCATTCAAGCCTGTTGCATGGTCAGCGTTACCCTCTTACTGCACACACCGTCAGTCGCTTCCTTTGAAAATCCAGTGCCACATATGCAATCATGGTGCCCAGAGGAGCTGTGCTTCTGTGCCAACAACTTCTGAAGTGGCTTGAACTCCTTCATATGCTGCTAGCGTCTCTTTGGCAGTTGGGATATAATGGGCTTCAGACCCTCAGTGGCTCCAGATCGAAAATCCTGAAAAACCTAAGAAAGACCTCAGGTTTTTCCTGGTGTTTTCTGCCAGATGCTCCAGGTGAGGCCATGCTCCCCAGCTGCACTGTAGGGCACGTTTTACATGGCTGGTCCTGTATAGATGGGCTGGTCACAATGGGAGGCTTTTGCCATTTGTCCCATAACCAGTTCACCTCAGCCTCCGATACAGACAGCTTTGGGATCCCACTGCCACTCCAGAAATCCAGATGGGTTCCTCCCTGCTGTACCCTGATGGTATTAGGGTACACTGTGCACTGATGTCCACCAAAGCTTTACACTTCTGTGGATCTGATGCACCAGGCCATCAAATGCACACAGTCTAGTAAACCTGATTGTCCCTTTCCTCCTCCCACCCAAAGGCAGGGACCCTCTGTCTGCGGTGTCAGACCAGTAGTCCCTTCATCAAAATCAAGGGTGGCACTCCGAGTCCTCTCCTGTACCTGGGGAATGACTGGTTGCCTTCTACTGTCTCAGGAGCAGCTGAACTGACAGCCATCTCGGATGGCCCCTTCTTAGCAGCTCTCTTCCCCCACAGTTTGCATACATGGGGTCCTAACTTAGAGGTGGGCTCACCGTCCCACTTCCTCATGTCCTCCTCCTGGTCACGCAGGAAGAACCAGAGACTGACACGCAGTGTGTGCCTGGGCTCCCTGCCCTTCTGGATGAGGAGGTGAGGGGGGCTCTGCAGGGTGCCTGTGGGGATGAGTAAAGGGACAAGTTTTCTTCAAAACATCAGAAACAATGGGATGCTCTCTCTGCAGTTGGTATATCAAAGTCTGGCCAGTCCATCATCACCAGATGGTTGGAATGTGATGTTAGTGCATTTCAGACCTTCCTCTTCCACATGCTTCACATATACCAGACGTCATCTGAATTTTTGGAGACCTAGTTGTGGTCCAGGTCACTGTAGAAGACTTCCAGCACTGCTAATTCTCTCAGATATTGGATGCCTTCTTCTGCAGTAGTGGCAGCAATCTGCTTGCCTGGCTGGTGGTTGTAAGCTTTCTGCATATCTCAAAGTTTGCCCAAGGTTAGAGACCAGGGAGTTTCTGCTTCTGGGGTGATTCCTCTCAGTTATTCCTCTTGCTTCCTTGTTGAAGGACCAGCTTCCTGATCAGACCCTTCCTCCTTCTCCTCCTGTACTAACCGACGTTATGGACCCATTGACCTCTGCATCCAGTGCTTCTTTTTGACTACTAGGGCAACTACTGTAGTTGAGGTTTGGGTCCCTGTCTTACCCATGGTGTTCCCAGATGTGCTTTGGGTCCCTGCCTCAACCATGCTCCTCTGATGGTGCTGAATGGAGGCCTGAGAGACATGGGGAAAGACACAGTGCAGTGCTAAGAACTGCTGGGCATCACTGGGGTAGGTATCAAGTAGTGTGCCAATTCAACGGGATTACACGCCTGTAGAGGTGTAAAATCCCAGGCTACCAGAGGTGATAACCACCTCCGGCAGCTGCACAAATCCTCCCACACACCCTGACACCCAGGGACAGACAGCCTAAAGGCACATTTCCTTGTTGCCTCACTGACAATCTGTTTCCTCTTAACGTCAGAATGAAACCTGCTTCCACACAAATGACAAAAAGATGATGACGTTAATTGAGCATCTTACAAAAGGATGTGTGAGGACCTTGGGAGCTGGTGCAACAAAGGTGGCCACATCAATCCCAGAGGGGAAGAGGGAGGTGCAATCCCTCACCCTCTCCGCAGGACAGCCCTCCCGGCACAGGAGTGGTACCCGTGCCAGGACCAAGAGCATGGCCACTGGTTTTATCAGAATGTTCCCAGGCACAGCTAAACACAGAGATAAGCTGAAAGCAGTCGCTGACGAGCCCTAGGCTCTGTTACACAGTAAATGGAGCTTGGGTAAATCAAGCAAGCTCTGTGACCTGCACAGAAGCCTGCCAATTATCAGCTACCACAGCTATAGTATGCCCAGATCAAAACTGTCGTTATCTCGTGCCCCACGTTGGACGGCAATAAAAAGGACTGGTGGATTGATCGTGGCCGGCTGCCAGGTCCCCACCCAGATGCTTTCACACTGCCCCTCCTCAGCAGGACAGGGGGAGAAAATAAGATGTAAAAAAATAATCTTGTGGGTCAAGATAAAGACAGTTCAATAAGAAAAGCAAAAGCTGCATGGGCAAGTAGAGCAAAAAAGAGGAATTCATTCATGACTTCCCATCAGCGGGCAGATGTCCAGCCAATCCCTGGAAAGCAGGGCCTCAGCACGCGTAACAGTGGCTTGGGAAGACAAACATCATAATCCTCCTTTCCCTGAGCTTTTATCAAAAAAAGATGTGCAGCCTCTTGTTTGTGTGCTGTCTGCTGTGCGAAGCTCCGTGGATTGGATCGGAGGGCTGGGAAGTGTGACCTGCTGAGCCCCTTGGCAGGGATCCCACAGTGAATGAGCATCTGTCTTCATGTGTGTGGGGCGGAGGGGCCGTGTGTGCCCACTGGGTCTCTACTTGGGAAGAGATTTGGCACCAGAGAGCTCATGGCTCTTGCGCTGGGCCCCAGAAAAGCTCTGCGCCTGGGAGAAATGCTGCCTGCAGTGCCGATGGGCGGCAGAGAGCAGCGCGGGTGAGGCTGACAGGGTAGGGGTACGACATGGATCATATCCCGAGCTGCTGTGTGTAGGTCAGGCACTGCTAATGCGTGGATCTGCATATGCCAGGATGTTTCACGATGACTGCTCAGGAACTGTATGTTGAAGGGTTTGTACGCGCAGAAAAGAGGTACATTCACATCTTTTTCTTGTCCCCAGCCCTGACTGGCAAGATCTGCTTGCAAAAGAGTCCAGACCCATGGTCTGGAGGGAAATGGGTGTCAGGTGGTGTGGAATGAGGCAATATTTGTCCCTTTAGGCCAAAGAGCAGCAGACAAATTGCCGGTGGATCCTGAGCAGTGAGGCAGCAGGAATGCATTCCTTCTGGAAACATTGCCACAAGTACACACAATAATGCATAGCTGAATGTTTGCTGAGCGCTCCTTCCAAGTCTCCATGGGAAGAAAACGTTAGTGATTTACGTAGGTGGCTACTTATCAGGGACTGGGGTAGGAGCGGTGTCAGGGTCTGTGCCGGGAGCTCTGCTCTTGGGAAAGCAGCCAGAGGTGCTGGAGGAGATGAATCACCAGCTGCACCTCTGGGACTGCAGACTAAATGTGTTTAATGCAGTGTGCAAACAGAACAAGGTTGCTCCCTACACAGTTTGGTATTGAGCCCACAATAATCTCTGTTTTTCAAGGCACAGCATGCATTTTTCAGGTGGCTGTTGAGTGATTTGTTTGGTTTTATTCAGCCTGCTCTACATGCAGTTTGGATTTGTGTCTGCATATTTGATTTCAGATGTGAAGCAGTAGCAAGAAGGGGGTGCCCTGTCATTTCCAGTGAGCTGTGCGACTGGATTTCCACACGGACAGTGTTCCTGGACTTGGTTTTCAAAGCGGCCAGGAGCTTGAGCTCTTCTGAAAATTTCCCCAGGTATTTTGGAACCCATGTGGGATATAAACTTTTTAGAGGCTCCGCTCCAGAGAATAACTTCTGGTTTTCAGTGGTTTGATTCTGCCACTTCCTTTATCCTCCTGGAAATTACAGGAATACTTCCATGAGAACCATAAAACATAAAGCAGAAGTCCAGCATCCTGCCTAGCTGTGTGCTACAGTCTCTGCTTCCCTCTCACAAAGCGTGCTGGAGCTGTGCTGCACCGTTTCTTCCAGCTCCTGGCTGAGGAACCTCGTAACAGTGGTGCAAAGCTAAAACATCAAAATCTGGCTCCATAGCAAGGAAGTTACAAGGGTTACTTACTGGGACATCTGAAAAGATGGCTGAATGTAGGCAGGTGTCATGGTTTAACCACAGCCAGCAACTAGGACCACGGAGCTGTTTGCTCACTCCCCTCAGTTGGGATGGGGAGAGAATTGGAAGAGTAGAAGTGAGAAAAAACTCCTGGGTTGAGATAAAGACAGTTTAATAGGTAGAGCAAAAGCCGCACACACAAGCAGAGCAAAACAAGGAATTCAGTCACTGCTTCCCATTGACAGGCAGGTGTTCAGCCATCTCCAGGAAAGCAGGGCTCCATCACACATAATGGTTTACTTGGGAAGACAAAATGCCATAACTCTGAACATCCCCTGCTTCCTTCTTCTTCTCCCAGCTTTATATGCTGAACATTACATCATATGGTATGGAATATTCCTTTGGTTAGTTGGGGACAGCTGTCCTGGCTGTGACCTTTCCGATCTTTTTGTGTGCCCCCAACCTACTCGCTGATGGGGTAGTGTGAGGAGCAGAAAAGGCTTTTTAGCAACCACCAAAAACATCAGTGTGCTATCAATCAACATCACTTTCATCCCAAATCCAAAACATAGCATTACATCAGCTGCGAGTAAGAAAGTTAACTCTATCCCAACTGAAACCATGACAGCAGGCAAATGTGTTTTTCCTCCAATCTCATTTAAAGGACAGGCTGAAACAGTTTTGCTGAACTTTTTGAAAGGGTTCAGCCCAGGGCTGAGACGTGGCATGGAAATACCCAGCAGCTGCAGTTAGAAAGCCCTCAAAGCCAGGATCTTAGTGTGGACTGAGCAGGGGACATGTGGACATGTCAGGGCAATGTTTAAAGGTCCCTTCCAACTCAAACCATTCTGTAGGTCTGTGATCTAAGTGTAGACTCTGTAGGGTGACACCAAGTGTTGACTCCTCATGTTATGAGTAGATTTTGCAAAAGGTCAGCACCGTTGGTGTTTACCAAAGGGAAGTCCAGACAGGTGTCACTAGTGCAGGGTGTGCAACAGGTGACATCAGTGCCTTTATACATGTCCCTGCAGTGTGATTGCTGTGGCCTGTCCTGCCCTCCAGTGCCTGTGGCGCCGTCTCCCTCTGTCCCCTCTCCTCTCCCTCTTACACCCACACCCACACTCGAGGGATGCTGCTGTGGTTCTGAGCAGAGACCAGGAGCTGCAGACCTCCAGGGTCTTCCCTGTGCCACCATGGGTGCAGAGCCAAACTGCAGCGGTGGGCATCACGAGAAGCTCTGTGAGGAGGTGGAAGGTTTCTTCTCAGACCCACAGGGGTGGAAGGCTTCTTATCAAACGCGAAGTCAAAACCATTTCCTTCCAGCTGACATGTCCAGGACTGCATTTTATCTCAACGTTCAAAAAAATGCAGTTGACATTTTCCGTAGCAGCCAGGCACCCTGCGGGGCCCAAGCCTGAGCTGTGCAGACCCACGTGCAGAGTGGGTGTATGCCAGACCCCGTGGACTGGGGCTCAGCTGCCCCTCTGGAGGCCCAGGTCCGCAACCAACTGCCCTCTCTCGTGTCGGTGTCTCCTCAGCCCAAGTCATGATGATGCTCCCTGTGTGCTCAGGGGTAGTGCCCAAAGCCTCATCTAAATCCCTTGGCCTTGCAGGACTTTCTCCGAAATATTCCCTCCAAACTACTGTCGGCCGACCTTTACGAGAAGTGGATGCAAGCTCTGGAGAAGCCAAGCAAGCAGGAAAAAATTGAAGAATTGAAAGAGTAAGTTTTGCAATCAGGAAGTTTTGCAACCAGCCCCAGTGTGATGGACTGGCTGGTAGAGGCCAGTGACATCTCTCGAAATTGAGAGTCTTGTTTAAAAGCCTGTCATTTATATCAGGTTGCTCTTGCTCCAAGGGGTTTGGTTTAGGGGGCTCTCCCAGCAGCACTTCCTGAAGTTATGTGAGACTGCCCTATGAAGTGACTGCGTAGGAAGAGGAGAGAGGCTGCAGAGCCTCAGCCAGCGTAGTCACTGTGCTGTGGGACAGGCACTGACAGGGAGCCTTCACGTCTGCTGGGGTGAGGTTGGCACGTGGAGACCACGGCCGTGTTTTGCTCTTTAGAAAGAGCAGACGTGGAGGCCAATTGGGAGTGCTTTGAAAGCTGCACAGCACAACTGCAGCCTTTCACGGGCCTTTGGGAAGCCTCCAGTGACATCTCCCGGCGCCATCTCATCTACCCAAGGACGTGGACTGCTGTATTGCTTGCCTTTCAGTCAAGATCTTATAATTAACCACAGGCTCAGCTGCCATTGGGGATTTCTGAATGATGCTTCTGCTAAGCAGTGAAGAAAGCACACACGTGCCTCTGTCTAGAGGAGGTGTAATCTGTCTGAGTTTAATTGAGACTTGCTCGAATAAAGAAGTGGTGGCTGCTGCACCATGAATTAACGTCACATTTTGTTTGTCTTCCTGCAGGGTGGCTGACAAACTGCCTAGACCAAACCTCGTCTTGCTCAAGCACTTGCTGTCTCTGCTCCAGCACATCAGCCAAAACGCCCAGACCAACAGGATGGACTCCAGCAATCTGGCCATCTGCGTTGGCCCAAATATGCTGAGCCCAGAGATGGACAACACGCTCCCGCTGGAAGTGCAGAAGGAGATGAATGACAAGGTGAGTTGAACCCACCAAGCAGCCACCCGCTTTGGGGCAGCTCAGAGCCATCCCCAGGGATCCCAGCGCCACTGCAAAAGGTGAACAAAGCAGCACCCCTGGACATCGGGGGTGCCCCTCAGCTCAGGTGCCTGCAGTGTGATGGGCAAGGCAGCCCCTGGTCTCACCTCCTCTGAGCAATAGTAGCAGTTGCCCTGCAGTCCCCTGTGTTGTATCACGGCGCCTGGATACTTGGGGGCACCCACTGGGCTTCGCCACCCACGGGCCCCCTGGGCAGTGAGGTTGAAGCTGTGGCTGACGGTGTTTTGTTTGTATCGAGGGAAAATAAATTCGTCTGCAGCATCAGGCCTCATTCTCCAGATTGGACTCACCCGCTGACTTTAAGCTAGGATTTTTTGCCAAGAAAGGTTGGACCAGTTGATCCTTGAGGTCCCTTCCAACCTGGTGTTCTATCTGTCATCCTATGATTTTGACAGAAGCCACCCTGCTCTGTGCCCTTCGCACAAAGACGACAGGCAGAAGCAGGAAAGATTGTTTAATATGTTTTCAGCCCTTTTGACTGCAACTCTTTTCTGTGTGCAGGTGACAGTGTTGGTGGAGTTCCTTATAAACAACTGCTCAGAGATATTTGGGGAGGACATTGCCGTGCCTGTCTGTGCCTCGGCTGAGGAGTCACCAGAGCACACAGACAGCTCCACAGGTATGAGAATGATTTGGGGATGTCACAGACTGGGGCTGCTGGGCTAAATTATTTATTTCAGTATGGGAATCCATCTGTGGAAACACAGAGATTTGCAGAGGGTTCAATATGGTTTTGGTTTTGTTTTTTTTTTCTAGAGGAACACTTTCCAGAAATTCGAAATGACAACACCTACAGAACAAAACGAAATCCCAATGTTAAACATCTGCCTCAACCACATTCTGTTACAGATGTGTTGATGACTCAAGAATCTTTCTGGCAATCCTCAAAAAAGAGTATCATTCTCCTAAGACAACAGATCCAGGGGTCTCTGTTTTGTCACTGCTTCTCAGGAGGAACAGGCTACGAAAAGAAAGACACGTTTTCAGCATACTGATATCATATCAGTGTCCTTTTTTGCATTTGCCTTATCAAAGTTAACTTCTCCAAGAGCTGTTTATTCTTCAAGGTTAGCTGAAACTCAGAGGTCTAGGCACTGGCTTCAGAAGTCTGTGGAGTGAAATGTCCTTTCAGGAACCGCTTTCAAGAAGAACAGACACTATAGAGAACGGCATCAGAGCATGCACAGGTGCCTTGTGCATGTTTTAAATTTGGGGTTGAGTTTTGGTTTTGGCTTCAGAAAAATAATTTTACCATTCATTTTTTGGATAATTTTTGCCTTGCTGAAAGGCTATGGTTGACTGAAAATTCAGGTGACCACCACTTTTCATCAGAACAAGGGCTTACCTCCTCAGCAGTCAATAATCATGTCCTTGCTTTTGAAACAGATTAAAATATCAGCCGTCTTGTGGGCTAGTTCAAGCTAAGTATTCAGGTTCTTTTATTTGTCAGTCTTCAGAGGCTGCAGCTGAAACACCTGAACAATCTAAACTCTGTCTTGTGTAGAAACACAAAATTGTGATGAATGCATGTCCATCGTGGTGGTCCTGGGTCAAAACACTTCTTATCCTTTTGTTACACCTTTCTTTCCTATAGTTTTCCTCCTGCTGTGATTTTGGTTTTGAATTACAATTGTGTTTATTTCCTTCAAGTTTATTTTCATTTTAATGAGGACCATGAATTTTCTTTAAGATATAATTTGGATAATTACAGCTGGTCTGTTAGGTATTCTGTCCTATGATATATGTGCCAGTATGTACACTGAATGATCACTTCTTCATGTAGGTCTTCAAGGGGGAGGGAATTTTCTCTCCTTTTAAGAAAGAAATATTGTATGTGACTACTGAATAAACATCCCAAGGAGAATGCTGCTGTAGGATGTACTGTTGATGGGTAACTCCCTCATATTCCTATTAAATCTATTTTCTTATAACTTTTACAACTAGATACACCATATCTGGGATGCACAGAGAGGCTGGAGCATGCTAACTAACACCACCAGCCTGCCTCTGTTTTGCTTTTCCGTATTTGCTGCCTCAGCTCATCAACACCTGTCCTAGAGCGGAGGAGAGCTCAGGAGGTCTCAGTCCAGCCTCCTGCCATGCCCTGCTGGGAAGAGCCTGGCTCTGTCCCCCCGCTGACCCCCCCACGGGTGCTGAGGGGCTGCTGTCAGGCTCTGCGGAAGCCACTTCAGCCCCAGGCTGAACCAGTCCTGGTCCTTCAGCCTCTCTTCACAGACAAGTGCTCCAGGACCAACCACCTTGGCAGCCCACTGCTAAACTCACTTCCGTTGATGAGAATTCTTTCTTTTTGTGCAAAACCCAACCCATCAACTACCAACGGAGTCTTTTGCAGCACCTCTGAATTGTCCTATTTTCTTTATTAAGTTCCTTCCCCTTCACTGGTGGGCTTTTTAATTTGTCATATGTATTATTCAAATTATGTATTTCAAATTGTTGACATATTGATTTGTTTTTTTGACTTGTTGATTGATTTGGAAGGGCTATGAGGATTGGAATACTTACAGAAGCTATATGTAGATAACAATAACAAAGAATAGGTATTCATCAACTGCTTTTTGGGCACAGTGAATAACTTTGGTTGCTTCCTTGGTTACAGTGTTTCCCACCACCAAAAATATACCGTGCTCTGTACAGGCAGTCTCCTGGTTAGCCCTTGCTCCTGGCACGGTGTACGGTCATTATATGGTTTTGTCCGAAAAAAATACCCTTTGGGAAATACAACTTTGTAAAATACTTCCATTGGGATTAGCCATTTAAACTCATACATAGACTTGCAAAAGACTAAAATTGAATTTACTGTCTATTACCAGCAGATGTCACTGATAATACCAAGCAAAGCGCATTCACCTGTGTCGTTGAAGTCTTCCCCCCAAGGCAGGTTTGCACACCCACCTATTGTCCACAGTTTGCACCATGGCCACGGGCGGATGACGTTGCAGGCATTAATTTCGTATTTGTCATGTGGAGCTTATTCAGTGTAAAGCCCTTCCTAGCATTGTTCCTGCTTATCGTGCATTTTGAGTTGTGTAATATTTTTGCCAGAATCTCCCTAGGCTGGATGGAGACAGGGTTGGGGACCGGACTTCCCTAAACATACAGCCATGGGAGTGACTGGGAGATCAGTGTGTCGGGCTTACTGATGCAACCTGCCGAGGTACCAAAAAAACCTGCTTTCCATAGCTTCAGGTCAAAATCAAAAACATGAAAACTGAAATGGGAATGAAATTCTACTTTCTGACTTGTTCCAAAATGTTTGTAGCAAGAAACAGAGTATTAGGCTCATCCTATAAAGATCCATCATGGGGCTTGAAGTTGTCGATACAGAGGGGATGCCAGCAGCCACCCTCATCTCCTTGCCCAAGGCAGGCGGAGGGGACAGATCCATCCAGGATGGGCCTGAGGGCTGGCAGGGTGCTGGGGAGTGACTAACAATAGGAAAGCTATCCTCACGTCTGCCTCTTCTGCCCTTCAGCCTCGCATGGGCATCTCAACAGGCAACAGCGTGAAGGCTGCTGTTCCTGAAGCTCTTCAGGTTCAGAGTGTTATCTGCCACGTGTGCTAACCCAGCAGGCCAGATCCCAGAGAACGGGATGTCAGAAATGACACCTGAAGAGCTAAGTACCTACTCCACATCTCATAGCCCCAAAAGCGACGTCCAGACTTTTCACTGTACCACTTGTACGTGTGACTTCTCAGGTAGACCCTGCCTTCCCTCTATGCTGGGCTAGGACATCCAGTGACAATCAGGGCAGCTGTTGGTTACATGGAAGAGCTCCCTTGGAAGGTGTCAGGTATTCACCTCTCTCTGTAGTTGAAAATCAGAAGTAATGAGGTATAACTGCCAATAAATCGACTCAGTGGTCTGAGGATCAGCAGATTTCTATGTGTTGAACTGTGTCTGTAGTCAGATAGTTTGAGGTCAAAATAGGGCTAGTAGACCACGGACACTTTGTAAAGATGGAATATTCCTCTGTAAGCTCCTCTTTTTTAAGTTGCAGTAATTCAACAAACTGTGCTATATGTTTCTTTTACTATTCACTCTTAACAATATCAAAATATGTCATCCATCTGAAATTAAAATAATCCATGCTCACTACATCTGCCTGTTAGTATTAGAGAATAATCACTCAGTTTCTTTTGATGACACACAAGACTGGAGTCAAAGGCTGGCAGTGAAAACTTCATCTAGGTATTGAAGTCAATGGGAGCAACATTTCACATTGATTTTGGTTCCACAATGATGGAGACTCCTGTCATGACTTCATATAAATCAGCCTCATTACAGCTAACTTTATCTGGATTAAAATAAAAGGACATGAAGGTGTAGCTTGTGAGAACTGGAAGTGTTTTAGCTTCTCTAGTGGAATATTGTATGTCAGTTTTAGGGATTACTCATTAGTGGTTATCTTGTCATATCTATACAAGAGATTTAGCATCACTAAGAGGATTGCTGTGGGTATTTGTGAAAAGATTCAAGCAATCAAATGCTGACTTGAAGATTTGTTTTGGAAATTGTCCAAGGGGGAAGTGGTGAACTGGAAGATTTTCATTTCTGCCACTTCTGCTTTGTGCTTTATTAGCTGGAATTATAATATATTATATAACTAATATATAACTAATATATTATATTAGTTAGAGAGTGTTAAATTGTTGCATTTAAATCATCTGTGACATTATTTTTGTTCTTTAAGTTGCTGCAAGAAAAATTAATTATTTTTATCCATTGCAGTAATTCAGGAATATTGGCTTATGAAAGGTCAAGACCATGTTTAAGAGAAATTTGAGAGCTTGTGCATCTTATCTGAATTTCACATAACCTTACAGTTCTGTTCAGGAAGTTCCTGTCTTCACTTATCTGAAGTGATGTGAACTACGCATAACTATAGAAAAGAAAGCATGTTTAGTCCTAGCTAGAAAGTCATACTCTTGATTTCATAACAATACTTTTTAAAAAGCAGAAATGTGAAGAGTTTGATTGATTGTTTATGGTCTAAAATTGTCAACAGACTACAAGGTAAGGCTAATGCTGCTTGGGCTTTCACCTGCTATAATGCAGGTAGAGGGATATATGCATATATAATGCATAACTTACGGAAAGTTATGTGAGAACTTGTGTTCAGGTATCCTGCAGCATCATTCATATGAGAGAGTGCCATTTTTACTTCATTAGAATTTACAAATACAATCCAAACCTGTAAATCATATCTATACTTTAAAGTCCGTTCTTAAGAAAACAAATGTGGCAAGAAGATAATACTACATTGTAAAAATTATCTTACAGTAAATTTGCAGAATGTATTAGAATCGGGGAACCAATTCTTTCAGTCCTGAAGTATGGTGCAATCTGTGTTCTTTTGTTAACAGCTAATGGCTGCGTTTGGTAAAAAACTCATAAACCTGCTTCCATCCTCCTTAAATACAATATTTGTTTAATGATAACAGCAGTATGGAATGCTTATTTGATGAAAAATATTTCTTCATATGGATAAGGTGTACCCAAGCTTATAAGAAAACGATTATAATGGCCATCCCGGAGCTACCTTTTGCAAGTGACTCTGCTGGTGGAAGGACATTACTATGCTCTGCAGTCAGTCACGTTTCTCTGCCTGAAATGGAATTATTTAAGTTTGCCCCAACTTAAAGAGAGCAACAGCAACAGGATCTACTTAGAAGCCTGTTGTTCCTATGCCAATAAAAAATTGCTCTGCACTGACCCAGAGAGTGCATCTTGCTAGCAGACAGATCGGTGGTTGGGCAGGTTCTGCTGCATTTCCTTCCTTTTGCCCTTGAACATTTGCAGAAAGCATTAGAAATGTGCAGCAGGGACAAACTGACATATGGGGTGGGAGCTGGTTGGTGATGAGAGGTAGAAGAGTTGTGTGCCTGACAGCAACAAGAGTCACAGATCATCCTTGGGTCTGTGCTGTGTAGGGGTGGCAAGCAAATGTCTTGAGGCTGGAGGAAAAGTGATGTTACTCCATGCCAAAATCCTCATGTAATAAAGGGTTAGGGAAGAGGAGAGAGCTCCAGCGTGGGTTTACCTGCTCCCCATGGGCCCATGCTCCCCATGGGGGTGGGCAGCTGCCTCTGCCAACGTACTTCTTCACAGAGCTGGTGCCTGAGGTGCCCAGCAGTGTCTGTGCCTGCACAACCCACTGCTTGTCGTGTGAGACTACTCCAGTTGGGGAACCCCACTTGGCTCTGCTCAAAGATCCACCGCTGGCCACCCCTGACCTGCGATCCTCAGTAACGCAATCACTCCAGATGCATATGCCACTCTGAAGGGTATTCTACTGATGCGGCAAAGCCGAACTCACAAGCATTAGGATTTGGCAGAGCGGCCCTCAAGGTCCTTACACTGGCAGGTGCCTGTGGAGAGTCTCATGGGTCCCTGCTACACACAGTGGCAAGGATGGACTTGCCATGAGAGCCACCTGGGGCCACAGCCCCACAGGAGCTTACTGGGGACAGTGGTGGGCAGAGGGCTGCAGGCAGAGAGAGAGCAGGCCAGCAGTGACACTATTTCTGGCCTTCCCCAAAGCTTGTCTCTTCCACTGAGGTCACACGCGATGCTGGGTGACAGTGAGTGAAGCAGCTGAGAAACACACTTTTCTGTTCCAGCCAGGCATAAAAATCTACTATTTTAAAAAATCTTAAAACACGGTCATTGCAAGTGATCAGTTCACTAATACTGGAATTCACAAATGCACCTAATATAACCTGTGTTTAACAACTATTGATTTGGTATATGGCTCGGTAAGGACACTCGGATTATTTCCAACAAACAATTTAAAAACTGGAGTTTTCTAAGTTTTTACTTGAATTGCAGTTTCCTTCCAACAGTAGCTTGACACAACAAATGAAGAGAAAAAATGTCATTCATTAAAATGTAAAAGTTACAAACCTAAATTAATGTATTTTCACGTGTATAACTGCCTAAATGACAGGCACTGTCTAGTTCTGGTTAGTGAAAAAGACAGATTGAAGGGAAAAGTTATACATGTGAATGTAAATCAGCACTGTCTGAAGAGATACTAGTCAGTGAAGACAAGTCTTTCTCTTGGAAAATAAAAAAATACATAAATTTACAGTTTTGATTTTCTTTCCATGTTTCCCTCGTTATCTCTGTGTTGCAGATTACCACCTCTGTCCCTTTAGACAATCAGGAAAGTTTTCCTCTTCCAAAGACTGTCAGGTACTGCCCCACTCCAAGAAAATGTGCCCTCCAAATGTCATTGAGTTGCAACATCTCCTGTCCATCCCCAACCACGGATGACTTGGGCTCCCACAAAAGTCAAGCTGACGAGCTGCTCCACAGGAACCCACCTACACCCCACGCCTGGGCTGCAGGAGCTGCCTGGCCACGCAGACGGGTGGCACAGGGCTGCAGCACCTGTGGGAACAGCCAGGACGAGCTGAAGGAAAATGAACAGGGTACCAAAGCCAGGCCTTGTTCAGGAGCTGAAACTCGCAGGAGTCAGGAGACCTTTTCCCTTTTCCTCTATGGACTTCACGTGAGCTTCCCGGGAATACAGTGGTTTGTTACTGTGTGTACGCACGCATAGATGCAACCAGAACATGCAACCAGCACTTAACAGAAGCTCAGCCTGTGTCAAAGTACATTCATGAGAATGGTTCCAAGGAAACATTTGGTTCACCATATGAACATGAGAAGAACCCACACCTCAAACAACTTTTAAGACAGAGGCACGTGGGGACTGGCAGTGAGAGTCTGTGGAAGAAAAATCATGCACTGGCACACCAGTGTGGGACTTGAGATTGGAAAACCCCTCAATCACAGGGACACAGTGCCAGAGCCCTCGACCTCTCACTTCCTGTGGGACCTCAGACTTGTGACTTTTGGACACCTACTACCAGTCTGAGGTTTGTTAAGAGTTACCGGGAAGTACAGAAGTTGGCTACAGGCATGCAGCCAAGGTGGTATAAATGCATGTTGAGAGTGGGGCTGGTGGCATAACCGCTCTGCAGCCTATTCTGGACTGAAGCCCAGTCCCTGTGGGACTAAGCTTGGTGACCTACCCCATCCCCTCCATGCCTGTGACCTCCAACCAAAGAATAAATTCAGTTTTATTGTCATTATTTACAATATATGCTAATACACTCCTGGAGAAAAGAATTACACAAAGCACCTGAGTCCGAGGTGCAGCTGCATGTTTAAGCAGCTGTTGAAGAACTGCTCATCCTTATGAAACTGCTGCCTCTGAGGGGCTGCTCAAGCCATGGTCTGCATGGTTATCGGCAACACAAATGGCAGTTGCATAAAAGAACTGTGACTCCGCAGCAGCACTGGCTTCCATCGCCAACCTCTGTAAGCACGTGCTGTCTCTCACTCTGTACGTATGCGGCTTCTCTCCAATCCCCTGCAACATCAGCAGAGCAACAGAAGCATGGGTGAGGCAAACAGGAAGAACAGCAGGTTTGTCACTTGGCTTTTACTGGGTCACCCACATCCATCCTGAGCTGGATCCTTATATACCTGGGAGGTTGTGCTCCTGAGCCAAGAGCTGTACACTGGTATAAAATCCTACCCATACGACAAGGGTACTCCTCAGCAGAATCACATGCCCTTCCTCTTTTCACTTCTCCTTAGGGACAGAGCCTTCCCCCAGGTTGTTTTCCCCTGCCCTAGGACTGATGCATTGGATTTCCATTACGTTTAAAATGAGCATGAGAATCTATAGTGGTTCTCCAGCCTTGGCAGGAAAGGAATCAGGGCTTTTTCAGGAGATCTACACTGAATATTGTTCCATACAATGGGATGATCATGCTCCCGTTCCCGATATGGTCACAGGGCACTTCCATTTCTGAGCACAAAAATGAGGCTTGTCTTTGGAAAAAAACCCCAATCATAGACAACTGGCTCTTTAATGGAAAATGTCTGCATCGATCCATCTGCTTCTGGCAACAAGGCTGGAACAGGAGCAACCTGTGTCACACAAGGCAACTGTATCTCCCCGCTACAAGTAAAAATCCAAGGACCAAGCCCAGCTGACCCCATTCCCAGTTTCCAAGCCGGCCGTCAGCATACGGTCCTCAGCAGGTGACCTCTACAGCCCCTTAGACCCCCTTCCCTCTGCCAAAGGCACTGCTGTGAACCACACGTGGACGTGGAGGAGGAGAACCATGTCTCGCTCACGTCTCTTCTGCCGCGCTGACGTCTCGACCTTGGTCCCAGCCTCGGGCGCCAGCGGGTTCACAAGGGCTGGTCCCGTGCTCCTCGGTAATAAACACCAGTGCTGCAGATGCGGAGCCTGGAATTTGTAGCTCTTTAGGCAGGTATTGCTGGTATTTTAATCGCTTTCTCAAGTGGCCCATTTGGCTAATTCTGACAGCAAATGAGGACCGGCGCTCCATGGTTTCTCACTTAGGATGTTTATACAAGCAGCAAACTTTGGCTTGTGGCCATCTTCAGAAATACAGATTATTAATATTTATTTATATCAAATAACTGTCTAGGAAATACAGGCACAGACCAGTGCTCAGCTTGATAAAGCAGCACTACACAAGCACACACAAAGCAACCTTTCATCCCCCACTCACAGAATGGCCTAGGTTGGAACAGACCTTTCAGATCATCGAGTCCAACCATCAACTTAACACTGACAAAAGCCATCACTAAACTGCGTCCCTCAGCACCACGTCTGCCCATCTTTTAATTACCTCCAGGGATGATGATTCCACCGCTTCCCTGGGCAGCCTGTTCCAATGTTTGATTACCCTTTTGGTGAATAAATTTTTCTTAATATACAACCTAACCTCCCCTGGGACAACTTGAGGCTGTTTCCTCTTGTTCTATAACTTGTTACCTGAGAGAAGCGACCAACCCCACCTCCCAACAACCTCCTTTCAGGTAGCTGTAGAGAGTGATAAGGTCTGCCCTCAGCCTCCTTTTCTCCAGGCTGAGCAACCCCAGCTCCCTCAGCCGCTCCTCATAAGACTTGTGCTCCAGACCCCTCACCAGCTTCACTGCCCTTCTCTGAACTCACAGGACCAGGCAAGAAAGAACAGCGCATAAGGAAACAGCATTTAGGTATCACAAAAGTTTATTGCAAGAACTGCTGTTTCTGATTGATTAAGGATTGTAGGGAAAAAAAAAAAAAAAGTTGAATGAAATGACAGTTAAACATAGGGATGACCGTGCTGGGTCAGAGCAGCAGCATTTCTAGCCCAGTCCATGCTTCTATCTCTGAAAACAGCCAACAGGAATTGCCTAATGACAGTGTGAGGACACCAAGGCTGCTCCCCAAAATGCTTCCGCAGGATGCGGATTTGCACCCCAAAGGGCTCCTGAATCAGAGGTGTTTGTGTTAAGCATCCCTGCACAGGTCATGCCTAATTGCTTTTTGAACTTCTGACATCCCCAACATCCTGTAGCAATGAGTTCCAAGATTTAATTGTGTTCCATGTGAAGGGGTACCCTCTTTTGAACCTGCCACCTCATAATTTCATTTGATGATCTTCTCCCTCAGCTGCTATGTTAAGCATTTCAGTAAATACTTCTCCTTGAATTCAGTGGCAACTTTACAAAAAACAGAGAATAAACTCCATATTTAGAGAATTCAGCTGTGTTATATATATAAGATACACTGCAGGATATCCTCCCAAGTAACAAATGCATATTCTTTGTTATCTTACCAAGGTCTCACCAAAAAAAAAAAAAAAAAAAAAGAGCAAAAAGAAACCACCCAACAGAAAAAAAAAACAAAACAAACCAAAAACAAACCTGGTGATCCTACAGCACATACCTTATCTGATATGAGAGTAGTAATGCAGTATATGCAAGTAGTAAGCTAAGACGGGTAACACACTTGCACAGCACGGACCAAGAACAGATATGTTATGATCATTTCCATAAAACCAGCGTAGTTTAAGCAAGTAAAAACACATCTTCAAGTGATGCACTACGCTTCTAGCACTTGCAATCTTGACTATAGTCAGGAACTGGGCACATATTTAACATTTCCCTAATCAGATATTAAAAATAAAGCAAAAATCTTCAAATGGAAGACCATTTGCTTTCATCATCACTCATGTTTGTTTTAATACAGATCTCTATTCACCTCCGTATGATGCATCCTTATCTTTCCCAGAGCGAAGAGGGATAAAAAGACAACCCCATTTTATGTTTCTCTATTCATGGATATACTCTTAGTTTATATATTCATTATGCAGTAAAGGATTGGGAGGCTTCAGCATTAAGCCTCAAGCAGACACTTTTCCAGCAGTATCTTACACAGAAAGGGCCTGGCCCTGTAACACCTCTGAAACCATTTTCTGTTGCAGCGTGTTTCAGACTAATGGAGAAGAGATGGCAGAATACAGACCAACACGATAAGCTTTATCACTCCACTTCCTTCAGTGGTAACAGCCAGACTCAAATCTTAGAACAGATGCTGTTTTAAGAGTATGCACAAGAAACTACTGCCAGGAACAGTGTTTCTTCGCGACAGCATGGCACCGGCTACCCTCAATCACTTCAGCGAGAGGAGGAAAGCAGGCGTCAAAGGAAGAAACGAACTAAAACCAGGAGGAAGAGCCACCGAGCTCCCGAGGGGGAGCCGAAGTGAGGAGGCCAGGCACCAAGGGCGTCGCGCCCTGCCCCGGGGTCTCTCCCGAGGGAGGGGGGCGCGCTCCCGCCCTCCAGCCGCCCCGCCGGTGGGCCGGGCCGGGCCAGGCTGAGCCGGTGTC
>VXBO01006552.1:1091108-1109198 GCA_013400135.1 Rhinoptilus africanus | reverse complement strand
AGGAGGCCTGTGGCTTCTCCCCCGGCGGGAGGTGTGGGAGGCCCGGGTCGCCCCTGCCCCCAGGCGCTCTGCCCCCCCCGAGCCGTTCGGAGCTCCCCGCTGAAGATGGCGGCGGGGCTGAGGGAGGCTGCCGCGGCGGCGGGCGGAGGGTTGGTGCGGCTGCCGGGGCAGGCTGGGGAGGGCAGCAGCGGCCGAGGGGGGGCTTGCCAGGGGTCTGCGGGCAGGGGCGGCCAGAGCCAGGTGTCAGGTGTTTCATCCCTAGCCTTGCCTGCAGAGGGGAGGAACGCCCCATCGTGGTGCTTGGCTGGCTGTGTCGTTGCAGCAACAAAGAGAGGGGAGGCTAGCAGGGACAGCTGGGTTTAAGCCTAAACCTGAGGGGAGGGCGGGGAGCAGGGAACAGCTGTGGCGGCCACAGCTGCCTTAAGGTGTTGGTCTGGCTGTAAAAGTGTGCTGTGGTAGCGCTGCATACCACTGACACCGATGCAAATGAACCTGCAGGAAGCGGCCAGGCGATTTTGGCCTCCAGGTAGGAGCATCGTAGCATCCCTGCTCCTGCATGACAGGATGGCACGGAGTCAGATGGATCAGGTCACTGCAGATTTATTTTTGGCGTATTGCACAAGCTCTTTGTGAACATTCAATTAAATATGTTATCAGGACTCAGTGCCACTCAAAAATAGCCTCCAGAACACCTGGCCCATAAAAGCCATGTGTGACTTTCATACTCTGTTTATAGAAACAGCTTGTGATTATGGTTGGGTTGTATGCTTTTAGTGGCTGCAGTCCCTCACTTCTCCAGCAGGTCTGCTGGTACATCAGTATGTACCTGAGGTTAAAGTCTGAAAACTCTACTGGGGAAGATGAAAGACCAGATTGACGTTTCATGTGGTCAAAGAGATCAACAGTGGTGTCAAGATCCAATTGCCCGGTATTCTTACACGGGTGTGGATGTTTCTTCAGTTCACCAAAGTCTGTTCAACTAAGCACTTTGAGAATGGTGCAACTGCAAGTATTAGCTTGGCAAATGTAGCACGAGACTGACCAAGCAGTGCTAATTGCCTCCCAAAAGTCTTGCAGGAATCATCATTCCTGGAGTTCTTGGCTGTAGCTCTCAGGAGGGTGCAGAAGTAAAGCCATGTGGAGGTGGGTGTCATAGGGAATCCCCAGTTTTCTACAGGCAGTGCGTCTTCTGGCAGTTGGACAAGTTGGAAATACAACAACATATTGGTGTGGCCCTGAAATACTCATTTGTGTAAGCCCTTCCCCTCCCACGGGAATTTGTCTGCGCAGGCAAGATCTGTGTTAATCTGGAAGCTCAGCCAAAAGACTCCTGGACAGTTTCTGCCAGGTGATAGGCCTATCCCATGCTAAGCACAAAGATGGTGAAGAAGGACTTTTCACAGTTTTGTCTGCTAACACCTATAGTAAAATATTAATAATTTGGACTTTGACTGGCTTAGTTAACACCATTTTCTGAGACAGACCGTGTTTTTGGCAAGTGGAGCGCAGTACATAAGCTTTGCAGAAGCTCTTTTACTTTGTCCAACTTCTGTTGTAGGATTTCAGAACCTGTTTATTTTATGGATGTGGAATTATTCTCAAAAGTATTGAATTGTTTAAACTACATATTATGCTACTGGTTGCCTGGTAGTGCTTCTTAATTTCTAGAGAGCAATCCTGGGTATATGTCTATTATACGTATATTTAGCGGTGTATCATGCTTTATGTATATTTACATAGGAAGCACTGTTGAAAGAAAGACAGAGAAACACATTCCTCCGAGCATCTGCTGCCCATTAATTCATTAAAAGAAAATCTTCTTTCAGAAGGCAGTTTACTCAGGAATTACCCTATTCTGTACTCTAGGGGTTCCCATGCTGGCACATCTGAACCACTACCAAGCCGTGTAGGACAGCGTACTGTAAAATTTTACACAGTGTTTCACAGATCTGGGCGCTTCCCTCACTGTTAGTGTTCCAACACTGACAGTGTTCCCTCACTATCTGGAAGAGGAAATTGAGGAGTCTCTTGCCTCTCACGTTCAGAGCTCCATTACAAGTCCATTGACTCCTATGGGAGTCTTTTCAAGAACCTCACCGTATTCAAGGACGTGCCCTCAGGGCATAAAGATCCATGGAATTTTTTATAAGCCCACTGCTAAGTTGTCTTTACAGAGGAAAAAGTTTAGGAGGGAGCAGAAAGTGAAGTTTGCAGTTTTAATATAGATCTGCCTCGTAGCTGGTTAGCTCGGACCATGTCACGTGTCTTGAGTCGCTTTGGCCAAATAAAAATAAAACTAGATTCTGGTTTTAGAATAGTCTTAATTTAAAGACAGTTGACAATGACTGGAAGTCAAAGTTCACTGCCAGTAAGGGTCCTGAGTAGGCAACATAATTTCAGTATTGTTCCTCAATGAGTGGTTTTGGAAAGATCCACACTTCCCAAATTCACCAAAGTTTAAGAAGAAATTCAAGTCTGTGTTATCAATTGATAAATCCATCTGTCAACTAAGATCCCATGAAAGCTTATATTTGGATGCAAAGATTTTATTACCTTTGAGCTAACAATATCAACTGTCTGATAAGCAAAGCACTTCTGCTAATATTTGGAGAATAAACCTTGGCTGCTGGGCTTGTCCCCTGTCACTGAAGCAAAGCGAGAGATTCTCCAGGCTGTCGATTTAACTGGGGATTAAATCAGAACCTGTACCAAAAGCAAAATGCAAGTAATCCCCCAACATTAAAACAGTGAAACTGCACAGTTAGTGGAGGTGTTGATCAATTGGGTTTTATTAAAACCCAGTGGAGGGTTTTATCAATTGAATGTTGTAATTGTGGGTTACTGGGATGAGCAGTTTTGCCACCACCACAAAGGCATCATCAAAGAATGTCAGTGAAGTTTTGCACTCACTGAATCTCATCTGCTTGAGGAAAAAAAAGATCCGTGAGCAGTGTTTAAGAATTATATAGGTCCAGTTTCTGCCTTGCCAGTGCAGTGCAGTGCACTGCTCAGAGCTTTCTCAGACTCCAGAATGACAAAAAATGAACTGTAACTGTTAAGGAACAGCTTGTAATTGAGGAAGGTCTGGGAATGATGTTATACTTATGAAAGGTGCTAATTTTAGGTTACCTTTGTTAACACATTTTCATGATAGATTGCATAAAATCAGATTCTACCCTGCCTCATTAATAAACAATTTGTAATGTGCAGGGAAGGGTAGGCTGAGCAGTAGCGCCTGCCTTTGCGTTCAGAAGACTCTTTTAAAAGACTAATGTAAAGGGGTGCTTAAGTAAAATGAATTTGCCACATGCAAAAGATGATTGCTTACTAGGCTGTCCAAATTCTCGTCAACCTAATGAGAGGCTGAAAATCTGTTTGCAAAGCCAGTCTTGTTGCAAATGTTGCTGTACAGGAAAATAATTGCACCTTTTATCATGAAAATGTGAGCTCCAGAGCTCAGGGAAACGGTGCACAGTTTTGCAGAAGGGAACACAGAGGTCATTTTGTGTGCACGCTCGTTAAGGAAAGGAATTGCACCGGAATGTGGGAGGGTAGAGAGTAAAAATTCGAAGCTCTTCTTTCTACAAGAAAACAGGGCAGCTTGTGTGCCACGGTGACTGACGATGCACAGACACCATACTGAAATGATTCTAAAAACATTAAGGATGAAAATTAGTTTTACTGAAGATCAGTCACTAGAAGTTGTCCATCAGCTCTCCCCCTACACATGAGTCAGCTATTATCCCTGAGCATGTACAGGAATGCCTGCTGGACCCACGCTCTATTCAGGCTCCAGTTCAGCAAGACCCCAAGTACACGTACAGGGTTTGAAAGGTATTGCCGTTTCACTGAATGATGCTTGGTTTGAAGGATGAACCGCAGGCAGTAGCCTCACAGAGAGGTACGTGCCATGCCGCAGGGTCCCGGCAAACAGTTTAGATACCTGCAAGGAAACGCTGCAAAGCTGAGAAGGGTCTTGCAGATCCCAGCCTCCATCTGGGTCAGCTCCATTTGCTGTTCAGCAGTGAAAATGTGCTGCTGGAAAGAGTGTTACATCTGTGGAGAAAGAAACAAGGCAGTAATGACATTTAAAACCTGCTCCCTGATTTAGGGAGCAAGAATAGAGAAAAATCTGCCTCTTCTACAGAGGCAGATATAACAGGACAAAACAGGGGTTGTACAATTGTGTTTTTATAAATAATTCTAATTTTTTAAGAGTATTTTAAGGTGCTTTTAGGAAATTACTCAGATGCTGGGAAGTAATTGATCCCTTGGGCTTCCTTTCTCACCCTTTTGGTTTCAGGTGGCCATCCTTGATCTTGACTGACTGAAATCCGTGAGAGTTCTGGAGTAAGGGCAGGGCCTCTCTAAAGAATCATAGAATCATAGAATCATAGGGTTGGAAGGGACCTCGAAAGATCATCTAGTCCAACCCCCCTGCCAGAGCAGGGTCACCTAGAGCACATCACCCAGGAACGCGTCCAGGCGGGTTTTGAATGTCTCCAGTGAAGGAGACTCCACAACCTCTCTGGGCAGCCTGTTCCAGTGCTCTGTCACTCTCACAGTAAAAAAATTCTTCCTGATATCCCTCTTGAATCTCCTATGCTCCAATTTACATCCATTACTCCTTGTCCTATCACTGGTCATCACTGAAAACAACTTCTCTCCATCTTCCTGACACTCCCCCTTTACGTATTTGAAGACATTGATGAGGTCACCCCTCAGTCTCCTTTTCTCCAGACTAAAGAGACCCAGCTCCCTCAGCCTTTCCTCATAAGGGAGATGTTCCACTCCCTTAATCATCTTTGTGGCTCTGCGCTGGACTCTCTCAAGCAGTTCCCTGTCCTTCTTGAACTGAGGGGCCCAGAACTGGACACAATACTCCAGATGTGGCCTCACCAATGCAGAATAGAGGGGGAGGAGAACCTCTCTTGACCGACTCACCACACCCTTTCTAATGCAGCCCAGGATGCCATTGGCCTTCTTAGCCACAAGGGCACATTGCTGGCTCATGGTCATCCTCCTGTCTACCAGGACCCCCAGGTCCCTTTCACCTACACTGCTCTCCAGCAGGTCAGCCCCCAACCTGTACTGGTACATTGTGTTTTTCTTCCCCAAATGCAAAACTCTACACTTGCCCTTGTTGAACCTCATCAGGTTTCGCCCCGCCCAACTCTCCAGCCTGTCCAGGTCCCTCTGAATGGCAGCACAGTCTTCTGGGGTGTCGGCCACTCCTCCCAGCTTGGTGTCATCCGCAAACTTGCTGAGGGTACACTCTGTACCCTCATCCAGGTCGTTGATGAAGATGTTGAACAACACCGGTCCCAGTACCGACCCCTGAGGGACTCCACTAGTCACAGGCCTCCAACTAGATTCTGCCCCATTGACTACGACTCTCTGACTTCTTCCTTTCAACCAGTTCTTGATCCACCTCACTGCTTGATCACCAAACCCATACTTGATCAGCTTAGCTACAAGGATGCTGTGGGAGACAGTGTCAAATGCTTTACTGAAATCAAGATAAACCACATCTACCGCTCTACCATCATCTATCCACCTAGTAATATCCTCATAGAAGGCTATAAGGTTAGTCAAACATGACTTACCCTTGGTAAAACCATGTTGACTGCTCTTGATGACCCCCATGTCCTTGACATGCTTAGAGATAGTGCCAAGGACAAGTTGTTCCATCACCTTACCAGGGATGGAGGTGAGGCTGACCGGTCTATAGTTGCCCGGGTCCTCCTTCTTGCCCTTCTTGTAGACTGGAGTGACATTTGCTATCCTCCAGTCCTCAGGCACCTCTCCTGTTGCCCATGACTTACTGTAGATGATGGAGAGTGGCCTAGCAATGACCTCCGCCAGCTCCCTCAGCACCCTTGGATGCATTCCATCTGGACCCATCGATTTATGGATGTTCATTCTGCACAAAGCTGTGTTCATTCTGCACAAAGCAGAAGTCCTGTGAAAATAACAGAAACATTGAGTTCTAAAGAGCACGTTGGGATCATTTTCAGTTCCTTGATTTTTTCATTAACAACATTGATTTATTTTCACACTGTCACAGGCTGGTAGCGGCACGGGCTGGGACTGGACCAAAAGTGCATGGTTTTCACCAAAGTGTTGTGTTTGCTCAACTGAACTTGCCACTACTCCCATAAAAATGCAGTACTTAACACAACTCAAGTGTTTACACAGAACCGTTGTAAAGCAGGCAGTAAATTAATTCCTTCATGGATAGACCTGTGGGTACATTCTGCTCACTGACATACTAACTGAATATTAATAATTAATGAAAAAAAGACATGAAGAATGGTGAAACCAACTCACTGTGCTGTTAGGATAATATACCATTTACTGGCTCCTGTACCTGTGCTCTAGCGAAGGTCCTTGTGCATCCCACAGCAGCCTGTTCCCAGCCCAGAACACCTGGAGCCAGCTCACTCTTTTTTATGAGCAGGTTTTTTATTAGGCATATCGCGCAGAACAAAACTCTTAATCCCATAAGTCTCAGCCTTTGTTGTAGGGTCTGGATGGGCAACTCCAAGGAACCCTCAACTGATATACCTTCTTCCTGCTTGCCGGCTGGCCTTTGATGAGAGAGCATTTCAGGCAAATTCAGGATGAGCCACACCTTCCTTCCTTCCTGGGGATGACAGGGATCGATCCGCTCCTTGCTCCGCTGGGCTCTCCTCTCTCTCCCTCCTCACCTGGGTGCAGCTTCCTCCCCTGCTGGGGTGAGGGGTGAGGACGGCTCAAAGAGGAGCTGAACCATGGGGTGGCTTGAAGGGCACCGTTGAGAGGCTGTGAAAGGGAACAGGAGGCATTGGGTAAACAAGTATGGAAAAAGCAGTTTGGGGTTGGAAGATACAAAAGGAACTGCTGAGCAGAGCAAATCCTATAGGAGAAATGGGGAGGGACTCTTTATCAGGGAGTGTAATGATAGGACGAGGGATAATGGTTTTAAACTGAAAGAAGGTAGATTTAGATTTGATATTAGGAAGAAATTCTTTACTGTGAGCGTGGTGGGAGACTGGAACAGGTTGCCCAGAGAAGCTGTGGATGCTCCATCCCTGGAAGTGTCCAAGGCCAGGCTGGATGGGGCTTTGAGCAGCCTGGTCTAGTGGGAGGTGTCCCTGCCCAGGGCAGGGGGATTGGAACTAGAGGATCTTTAAGGTCCCTTCCAACCCAAACCATTCTGTGATTCTATGATTCTGTAAATCCAGTAATAGCACCACAGCTAAAAGTAGCAGAATCAGGCCGGTAAGATCTATTTCCAGACTGGCATGCGCAAATTTTTAATCTAATGTCTGTAAGGACCACAAACAGCTGGATTACTGCGATCCTGTGATCAGGCTGACAGAATCAGCCTGATTCTGACCTCACACAAGTGCAAAAGAATTTCTGACTTTGTCCCTGTACGCTGCGTGCAGGTCTTTGGGTAATGCTTAAACCGTGAACACGGTTCAAGGTTATCATTTCACATTAACGAGGGTTGGCTGAGAGAGTAATCTAAAGTAACCAATTAAGAATTACAATGGGAGCCTGTCCTAGTGAAGTCATGGAATTTTCTCCACTAAACCTCTCAGTTACAGGCCTGGTCCCACCATCTTAACTCTGAAGGGCTTTGACATCGGGGCAGGATTGCAAGCTGGAGTCCTGTGGGAAGGGGCTCGCTTACAAGCATAAGCAGTTTGCATTGAAACATCTTGCAGCTTCCATTCTCTGCTCTGCAAGCAGGGTTTCACCGCAGCTGTGTTTCCCCTAAGTGAGTTACACAGAGTTAATTACTGGGTCTAAACATGATTTGGTTACCCTTTTCTGAATGTTCTGAGGTTGCTTACGGGATGTGAGTTTGAATCCATCTGGGCATACGTAGCATTGCATTTCTCCTCAAGGGAGGAGTAACCAGGTTACCAGAAGAGCAAGAAAATAACCAAAATTCGCATTTCAATCCTGCAATGTACTTGCCAGTGCAAGTTTTACTGGTTCTGGGTTGTTTTTTTTAAAAGTATACTCATTACAGAAATAAATCGTTTAGACACATGTAGTTGCTGCAGTTGTTTCTCCCATGCATTAAAAATTTAAACAAAAAATTTATACCTGAAGTGAAAAAAGTCAAAAGCCTGAATTTTACAGCCATGGTAAAAATCAGTGGTTAAAGATTTTAGATCCAGGAGAGATAATTTTGATTATCTCCCTGGTCTAACACGAAACTCAGGTTGCCAGTCAGGAATTCCAGTAACTTTTGTTTAGGGCTTTGTTTGAGTTAAGATTGTCCCGCTGAAATTTAACACCTGCAAAAGCAAACAAAACTTTTTCTTACTCCTTATTTAAGTTATTCTTTACTCACCAGTTGCTTTGTCGTGGCATTTGAAACACAATACTTAATTGCTGCTTGAAGCAGCACAGAAAAAGAGTCGTTTCAGCTACTACACATTGGCAACCCTGGGGAAAACGGTGACTTTCCTTGCAAGCATGTCCAGCCGTTACTCCACCCCGTGAATCAGCTGCACATTTCTTTGCAAAGAAATCTTACTTGAAACACCAGCACTATTTCAAAAGTCCTTAGCACTGCACTCGTAATACTGTGTGCTGCATTTTAAGATAATTCCTGTAAAGTGAAGGGGTTTTTTACATTCCTTTTNTTTTTTTTTTTTTTCAAATAAGGGTGCAGACTGAACTCTGAGACAAGAAAGAACTTTGTGCAAGTCTGCGCTGTTATCTAGAGAATATTGTTTCTTATCTCTCTGGATTCGTACAGCATGGCTAAACCCACTACAGTGATGAGTGAGCAGTTATTTCAGGCGACAGGGGTGGAGGGTATTGGGAGCAATGCAGGGAAGGAGCACATTTAGATACCAGGAAAGATAACATGGTAGAAAATTACTCCTTGCTGTGACATTGCTCGCTTATGGGACAGCCTCCTGAAGGGATGAGGAGAGTTCCCACACAACTGGAAAAAATGCTGTATTGCTAGAGGGTGTGGTTTTTTGCTTTCCTTAGTCCTGTCCACATCGCTTTCTGGGAGCACCTTAGGCACAGATCTCCAGATGCCCCTGAGCCACATCTGCATGGCGGAGGGTCCCCACCTCTGAGAACGGTGGCTTTCTTTGCAGGCACGTCCAGCTGTTCCTCCACCCTGTGAATCAGATGCACATACACACCCTGTTTCGTTGTCGTCTCTAAGGCCCTTTTGTCGTGTTCCTGGCCCACCCTGTCAGGCAAGGTGAAGGGAAGCTAGGCCAGCGGACAGGACTCTCCGTTTTCCCACTTGGAGCTGCTGTCCGTCCTGGCAGAGCAGCCATGGAGGGCTGGGCAGGGAAACTGCCCTGCAGGCCTGGCCTGCCATGTCTGCATGGAGTGGGACGAGCACTTTTCGCAGGCTTTCGCAAAGAGCAGTTTCCCCACGGAGGGTAGACAAGAAGCCACCCGTGGCCCTAAGCCCAGAGCACCTAGAGACTGAACTGAGGCCATGCCTGGGGTGACTGCGCTTCAACACGCTGTGTCAGAAACAGGCACGTGTTAGCCAGTATGGGCTACTGTGCAGCCCTTCTTGTAACAGCATCCCAAGTGGGAACAGGATTTGGCCTTAAAACTGAACTCTGTGAAAGGCTGATGTTGTACTTCCACCTCACTCTCCATCTGCCCTGGCAGGCGGACCACGGGCAGGGAGAACAACACAGGGCAGCTCGCTTGCTCACAGGAAAATGCCACACGTAACAGCACAGCATGCTTTAGGGACAATACGGTTCAGACATGACTACAAGGTGTCTCCGGTTCTTGTGTTCCTGGTCTCTCTCGGATCCAGGATCGAGCTGAGCATGGCTTTGGAGATAATCCAAGGCAAGTCTATGAAGGTCTGTAATGGACATATGTTTGTGCTAAACCACCCAAAGCAAAGTCTGTAAGGCCAAATGACATAGTTGGGAAAACCAGACAAAATTCTAGGATACAGAAACTCTACTTCATGCCTGATTGCTGCAACAACAATGTTCTTACCACTCCAAGATAATTAAACAATTAGCTCATGAGCCATCAGCTCCAGAGTCATCAGCTCCTCACCCTCAACTGATACCAGGTGGAGGGCCACAACACCCTGCTTCTGGAGTCCAGCAGCACCTCACCCTTCTCCTCCCACACTGCAAGCACTCGAAGGTCAAAACAGAGCAGTGGACCAACAAATCTGGCTCCAAAGGTGTTGCTAGGAATTGCTGAGAGGTCATGCAAATGAGAAGGTGATCACAAGGTTATATGTTACGTGCAACCAAATAGCTTTTCCCTCTCATCTTACATTTGCCTTTTATTAAAAGAGACCAAAGAATTCATCATGCCACCTTTAAAAGCTAATCAGCTTATTAGTAAGTGAAACGCTGAGCTGAGCCGCGCTCTGCCTAGGAGCAAATCAAGTCTGCGTGAAATCCTGGTTACATCTGAGGCAGCACTTCACCTCTATTTTGAAGGCTGGAGTGGTACTCAATTAGTACCTAGGTCCTGAGTTACCTGCTGCAAACAGGTGAAATCCACCTGCTATTTTAAAGGCAGCGTAATGATATTTTCCAAAGTGTTTTGAGTTGCTAGCCAACATGCTACAAGACTCGGTGTTTATCTTTAGTGTCATGCGTCAGAGGTAATTACTTCACAAACTAGGTGTGTCACTGGGAAGCACTGAAAACTCCCTTTGTTTCAGGGTGCCTGCATGCCTGAGTGTGGCAGGTGAGCAGCAATCAACCCGATCCCCTTCTCCTCCAGCGAGGCCTCACAGAAGTTGTTTGGTTTGGTAGCCTCTTTGTTTCTGAGTTACTGGCTTCAAGGCAGCTGGGGCTGATTAGATAAGGTGACTGTGTATCTGCAGCCTTGACATAAAATGGATTTAGTTTGCCCTCAGTGTTTAGCGGGGTTGTTGAAAACTAATTAAGGATATATGCAGCCATTTGTAAATTGTGTATGAGCTGTTCGCTGTGAAACACAAATAGCTTTTTCTCATGAATGAATATTTGATTGCGGTACAGTTCCAGCTAAACTCTTGCAAAATATCAGAGTTAAAATTAAAGTCTGGTGAAAGTAGGCAGTGTTCTGCTTTGTTTAGCAATGTCACCCTGCTTATACCTGCCTTGTATTTGGTCTTGTGTTTTTATTAGTGCCCGCCTGTTTTCAACATTATTGTGTTATCACAGAGCGAACAGGATTTCCCAGGAGATAGGTGGATTCTTGTACTTCAGACTCCAGCTTAGTGTCTTACTCGTGATATATTAAGGTCAAAATTACCCTCCTTTATGTGTGAGAGAAGTCTCCATTGTATATTCGCTTCTAGCTCAGCGCTGGGATTTCCTTGTGCAGCCTGCACTGCCATCGGGCAGCTGTGGCTTGAGTGGAGCAGGCACGACTTTAGCTCCTCATGGCGCTTGGAAATGTTCTTGTCCACAGCAGAGGGAAGTGATGCAGAGTAGGAGGGCTAATGTGTGACTACCAATAAACAGCAGCACCAGTATTACATATTTTCTGTTTCTCTTGCTGTTGGATGCAGCTGTTAAAGCTAACCAGCCTTATGCTGCAAAACAGACCTGATTCTAACGTTCAAAGGGGGAGAGGCCTTGTTGTGTAGAGCACTTAAATGAGGCTAGGCAAAATATGGGAAGATAATCTGAAAGAGACAGTAATGAGTGGAAAAATAGGCCAGAGCGATATTTGGGACGTTCTGAACTTTACCTAGTAATCTCTGCATCAAGCAATTCTTTCTGTTTCAATTAGGGGAAAATAAGAGAAAACGGTCTTTTATTTTGATAGCTGGCACCAAACTGGAGACTAACGCTCAGCTTCTATTACTGACATAGCGGAGGCAAGAGCCATGCTAAATGTTTTGTCTTGTCTCAGTATTCAACTGCAAATTGCATTCTAGATAGTGCATCTTCTAAAATTGAATGAGAAATACAAGTACTGGTCAATGCAAACAACTCTCACAACTCATACTGACAGAGCACTTGGCTATGGAGAGAACTGGACAGGATGTAGAATCACTGTCATTCTGTCTTGAGACTGGTATTTAAGGCCTTTCTAATGTTACAGGCTTGATTTGAGGCTCACTAGGCGAAACTCAACAGCTTAGTTTACGCTGAAAGTCAAATAACATGGTCTTTCTGATTTTAAAAGGTGTGAGTCAGCATCATATCACAGGAAAAGAAAAGGTACTCTATGTCCATTAATTGTACATTGAACTTTACAATCTTATTTTAGCCCTAAAATTCTGAATTTTGGCACTCTTAGTTAATTTGAAATCTCTTACTATTTGTATTTTTGAACTCTTACAGCCTCATTCCCACAGTGCAAGTGATATAAATGTCAGCAGCATGTATAATTGTAAAACAACCTGGAGTAAAAAAAACCTCCTGAACACAGACTGATGAATTATTTTTCCCTCTATCAACCAGTGGGCATTTATTTTGCCTCCACCTTCCTTGCTGCTCACACCTGCTCTCAGCGCACATCGGTGCTCCATTTGTGAAGCACGTGAACTAAGTTAGTTATGATTGTTTGACCTGCTTTTTTTTGGTCAACACTGTCTTTATACGTCTGGAGTCTGATGTTAAAAAAAAAACAACAAAAACAAAACTAAAAGAGCCGGTCCCAGTAGAAAGAGTTCCAACTTGCAGGGGGTATTTGCAGTATATGGCACTCAGCTCTGCTTTTAATCAGACTCCAAATAAAAAAAGCACAAAGGAAGATATCAAGGTGGAATAGAGATTACTTAACCAAGGGAACTCCCTTCCTCTTTCCTTTCTTATCATACGCATTAAGATCATTATTTCATTTTGAGACGTAAAAGCTGCGTTGCCCCTAGTTTCCATTTGCTTTGAGTCTTCGACAAACATGGCTGGATTTATATGTGTGGTATAATCTCCACAAATGCAGTATGTCATGAACTTCATCCGTCATTTTACACATTTTTAAACAATGCTTTCTGACATGATTGTTCTCATTCAATAGATTCAGAAAACTCAGTGCTTTTTCTATTTGTTTATTTTTGTTGGTAAGATCAATAGTTCATTGTGGATTTCAGTTACACAGATGATTACCATAGATTTTCCTTCCCTGATCACTTGCGTGTTTAAACCTGCCTTTACTTTGACTAATATTTTATCTATATTTTACCTATCACTATGTCTTGCCTTCCCCATCCATTGTAAATAATTTCTCAGTCTCAGCATACTCCAAATGTAAATGCCACATTACGTTTTGTTTCAGTCCACAGGAAGATTTTATTGCACACTTTGCATCACTCCCTGTGAAAGTTTCCTATGGAAGATGAGTGAAGAATATGTTACCAGAGTTATTGCTAAGACAACTATCATGGGAGCCGAAAGCAAACTGCCCTTGGAACTTTTCAGAATTTTTGCTGAGGAGAAGAAACATAATCTTCCTTTGAGCTTTTCTCTCTTTTGCTGATGGGTAAGAACAAACCAGATAAAAGCTTGAAGTCTTGCCTGCTTCTTTTTCCTTCTTACCACATTTTAAAATAATCCTTCATGAACTTCATTATATATACATTTCTTCACAACCTAGCATGTCCCCATAGGGCTCCATGATGATCAATCAAAGGGTCGGGTAATCCCAAGGAATGCTTAGGGGTGCAGCTGGAAAATTAAATTAATGCAAAGATAAGGGTCTTCAAGCATGTAATCACTGGATCATATAATGAGATTTATTTGCAGGCCTGAAACCACCTAACCATTTGCTAGTACAAAGTAAACTTGTGGGAATCCACGCTTACTGGAAAAAAAAACATTAACTGAACTTGGCAGCAGCTTCTCATTTAGGAACAACCCAAAATGAGGCACAAGCTTTGCATTCGTATATCCCCTTCAAAGGAAACTCAGAGAATGTCAACAGTGCTTTGTCAAATAGATCCTGGTCAACTCTGACCTGAATTCATCAGGTTTTCAATAAGCTCAGTGTGGGTAGTGGGAAAGCAGCTCTCAGTGCAGACAGAAGTAGAACTCTGCAGGTCCTTGGCCACTCTTCCTAAAGTCTGACATTTCAGGAATTATAATGCCAAAATTTCAGAAACTGCCTATTCAGTCATGCACGATGAAAAAGAAGCTATTGTCAATAAAACCATGTGGTTCTTTTTCCTCCTGCAGTACTTCCAATTGACAAAGAAAATCACCCTCTTGACTCCTCGATGAAGGCAAATCTCATTAAATCTATACAACACAGTGCAGAATGTGGCATCCTTTCTTTTAACCTCTATACTGAATGTCCTTTCTTTTAACTGCTATAGGACTGTTAAAAGGACAGACTTAGCTACTATAGATTTCCAGTTAGTAAAAAAGCCCCAGAGTAAAATGGCAATCCAACCATCAGAGATGCTGCAAAACTCTTCCAGCTATGCCTTGCGAAAAATCCTAAACCTGGATGAAGCTTTCCATATGGAGAAACAAGGAGTTCAAGGCTGCCTCTTGTTGAGACTGTTCATTTTGTGTGAGCAACCACAAATGGTGTTTTTAGGGCACAGGGTTCCATGTTTCCCAGTTCTGGGATGATCCAGCTTAGGAAGTTTTACATTGACTAGAAACTGGCTGGCACTGAGCCTGTTTAGCAAAAGCTACTTTATAGTGATAGGATTTGCTTGAGCAAATTATGGCAAATACTTGTAATTCATAAATGTTTCACATCAAGTTGGAATGTTATTACAGATTAAAGTAGAACAGGAAAATTAAATGGGTCTTCTCTTTAAAACAGGGACGGCAGGCTTGACGAGGATGACAACACACAGTTTGGTTAGGGGTCAGTAAGGTACAGGAACTGTTACAGAGAAGAAAACAGAAACCAGGGTCTGCTACTGACCTGCTGAGCAATTGAGATCCTTTCATCACCTCCTCTGCCTTCGTAATTCCTGTAAATTGCTAGTAATGCTATCCTCTTAATAAAGCAGGTTAAGAATAAGTGCTGGATCAGAGCAGATCTTAATCCTGTAACTTAAAGGCTTCATTTTGATTTCGGTCTTACATTTATTTGTGAGGTCTGACTGAAGATGCTATAGTTAGGGTGTCTATAAAATCTCTCTATTGTTTAGCTAATGCCTAAATCTAGAAGTAATCAAGTTCCATAGATTTTTCATGTGAAAGTTTCCCTGGCTTCTATGTTTGTGCCTGGGGTTTTTTTTCATATATGTACTTCTGCCCCAGGCTGTCTTGATGGGGGTGGATTGCTTTGCGCCCATTTCATGCCTGCTCCGATGTTCCCTCGCCTGAAGCCCAAAGGGGATTCAGTCTGTAAGCATTCACAGAAGATGCTTCTCAGTATTAACGCATGATGCCCATGCTCCAAAAATTCAATATGCTGACTGTCAGGACACTCTCAGGAAAGCCAGAGAACTGAAGGCTTTCATCCCTGCTCTGGAGGAGAGGGGAGCTAGACTAGTTGTACTGCATCTGCAAGGGGTGAGTGGGCTTCTGTATAAAAGGGGCTGGCATTATATACTGTCCTGTCCATTTGAGGGAGAGGTGGGAAGAGAAACATAAAGAGCTCAGGGACCCAGCTACAGAAGAGACTTTCTTACTGCAAAAGACACCCTGCTACCCCCACCTAACTGAGTGTCTAATAAGGAACCACGCTCTGCAGCCAAGGTTTGAAAGTGTACCTAGCAGAAGGCAAAAGCCCAAGAAGGAGGCAAAGGGTCTCTAATTTATGCTCCAAGCTGGTGGTTGTTCTGGTTCCTTCCACTGAAGACAATTCTGCGTGTGTAAGCTCAGCATGTTCATGGTGGTTGGTTTTGGGTGGAGCGGCATTGAGTAAGCTGGTAGTTATGGATACCATTGAGGTATCTACCTTTCCCCATGCACTGCAAGTGACTGTGTGAGAACGGCACAAGGTTATGTGCTGTGGCAAACAGGAACCTAAGGATTGTATGTTGCCACACTTAATTATCAGTCCCCAAAATTCCTTTTGCCTCTAGGTCTGTGTGGTTAGGAAGCAATGGTAAGTGTAAAAAAAAAAAAAGGGGGGTGTTTAAGCTTGCATATATAACTAACATATGAAAACAAATACTTACCTGACTGATTCAAGACATTGAAGAGTGTATGATTTATTAAATGAGGCACTGCTCTGACGTGGAATCACTCAAACATGGAGCCACAGGGTGGCATCTCTAAGCCCATGTTGAGCTATGGACAGGAAAGGATTTGGGGAATGGATATCTCCCAGGATGGAAATGGGCTTCCCATTAGATCTGTGCAATACCCTGTTCTTGGGGTGTGCAGACACATATGCTTGTTTTGTCTTTTCTTTTTCCAATCACAGCCAAAATCTGGATTTTAAGACTAAGGAATGAAAATATTCCATCTCTATCCCTTTCCAACCCCCAAAAAAATACACGAATGCCACTTAGGGTTCTGAGTGAGAGCTGCAAAAGCTGGGCTCTTACAGCACTGCTTACTTGAAACAGTCATTCCTTGTGCTTGGCAGCCTACCCAAAACACTGTGATAATCTGGTCTGGTCCATCTCCAGTATTATTCTATTGAATAAGGCACGAATCCCAGCATAAATTTATTGCTTAACAGAAGAGCATAGAGAGCCTCCTCACAAATCATATTTTGTTAAATTAACCTGATCCAAGTAAATCTCAGTGGAATTGTTTCATGTGAAAACAGAGGCCACATCTGGTTCCCAAAGATGTTTGATCCCATGGCCCTTTTCTTAGAATCTGTTCAGCTCAGACTATTTCTTCTCACCTGCTTTTGCTAGCTGCCACTGGCTCCGTTTTGACTGTAAAGCCTCCTCTAATCCCCGAGGATCACGCAGCAGGAAAGGAACATAACCATGAATTCTCTCAGCCTCCGGCTTGGCTTTCTCCACAGAGCTGACACAGTAACGATTCTTTGGTATTAATGTGGTGCTACCAATTGCTGCCGAGTGGACTCTGGGGGGGGAAGACACCATTTACACCCTTCTCCAATGCAGAAACTGTGTTGTTAGGGCTGTCCTTTTTGTTACCATCCCTTGATGTTTCCCAGGCTCTCCACTGCCCTGTATCTTCCTGTATTTTCCATTTACTGGGTTGTTATTTGCCTCGTTCTGTGCTTCCCTGTTCCCGTCCTACGCCATTTCTGACCCAAGAGCCAGACGGTGCTTGAAGCAGGGATGTTGCAGGCAGCAGCGTGGGTACAGGCTGTCCGATTTCTTTAATCNGGCAGGTGCGGGCGCGGCGGGGCTGTCCCCGGCGGCCATGTTGCGCTGGGCAGGGCGGCGGGGGTGGGGGTCTCCCNGGGGGGGGGAAGACACCATTTACACCCTCTCCAATGCAGAAACTGTGTTGTTAGGGCTGTCCTTTTTGTTACCATCCCTTGATGTTTCCCAGGCTCTCCACTGCCCTGTATCTTCCTGTATTTTCCATTTACTGGGTTGTTATTTGCCTCGTTCTGTGCTTCCGTGTTCCCATCCTATGCCATTTCTGACCCAAGAGCCAGGCGGTGCTTGAAGCAGGGATGTTGCAGGCGGCAGCGTGGGTACAGGCTGTCCGATTTCTTTAATCCCACAGCTCAGCTACGTGCCATCGCCGGCACAGCGGAAGAGCTGTGTCCCACAGGCCGTTGCCCATGACTATGTAAATACAACGTGCTGTTACGACCAGCCGAGCGAGGAGATGCTGTGGGAGGCCAGCAGCTCCTACGGAGCCTGCGGACGCTTTATCTGCAGCAGTGCGTTCATGAATGAAGAGCGTGAAGGAACAAGGGGCAGGGACGCAGACTTTGTCATCGTTGTACGTCTATAAATTGTGAGGCTGCTTGCATGAGCTTTTTTTAGTCTTGAAGGAAAGTTGGGGCCAGCTGAACATACTCTTTGAGTTTAGATGGATTTTCAAACTTATCTCTCGTGCTGCCGCTGCTGAAAACATGCTTTAATACGCAAAGCAATCCCGTGTTTGGTTAAGTAGTCGTATCTCCCAGCTCTGGGCTCCAGGAAACACACCATTACAGACTCGCAATAAAACTGAGGACGCGCCGGTGCCCACCATCACGAGAAAACGCCGGTAACCCACTCCCCCGTCCCAGGGCTGGCGGCAGGGCCAGCAGGCGACTGGGTGAGCCCCC